>JAMPIT010000102.1:0-146312 GCA_026261815.1 Monarcha castaneiventris obscurior | reverse complement strand
GGGGCTGAAATGGGGCTGGCAACGGGGCTGGAACGGGGCTGGGAACGGGGCTGGAACGGGGCTGGAACGGGGCTGGAACGGGGCTGGAAACGGGGCTGGGAACGGGGCTGGAACGGGGCTGGAACGGGGCTGGGAACGGGGTGGAACAGGGCTGAAATGGGGCTGGGAACGGGGCTGGAACGGGGCTGGGAACGGGGCTGGGAACGGGGCTGAAATGGGGCTGGAATTGGGGAATTTGGGCAAAAGAGAGGGCAGAAAGAGAGAAAAAGGGGGGAATTTGGGCAAAATGGGGAGAAAAGGGGAGGAAGAGAGAGAAATGGGGGAAAAGTGGGGAAAAAGGGGGGAAAAAGGAAAAGAGGGAAAAGAGGTGGAAAGGTGGGGAAAAGCGGGAAAAGCAGGAAAAAAGCAGGGAAATCAGGAATAAAGCAGGAAAAAAGCAGCAAAAGAGGAGGAGAAGCAGGAAAAGAGGGGGAAAAGCGAGGGGAAAAGCAGGAAAAGAGCAGGAAAAGAGCAGGAAAAGAGCAGGAAAAGCAGGAGAAGAGCAGGAAAAGCAGGAGAAGAGCAGGAGAAGAGCAGGAGAAGAGCAGGAAAAGCAGGAGAAGAGCAGGAAAAGCAGGAAAAGAGCAGGAGAAAAGCAGGAAAAGCAGGAGAAAAGCAGGAGAAAAGCAGGAGAAGAGCAGGAAAAGCAGGAGAAGCAGGAGAAAAGCAGGAAAAGCAGGAGAAGAGCAGGAAAAGCAGGAGAAAAGCAGGAGAAGAGCAGGAAAAGCAGGAGAAAAGCAGGAAAAGCAGGAGAAGAGCAGGAAAAGCAGGAAAAGCAGGAGAAGAGCAGGAGAAGAGCAGGAAAAGCAGGAGAAAAGCAGAAGAAGAGCAGGAGAAGAGCAGGAAAAGCAGGAGAAGAGCAGGAAGAGCAGGAAAAGAGCAGGAAAAGCAGGAGAAGAGCAGGAAAAGCAGGAGAAGAGCAGGAGAAGAGCAGGAGAAGAGCAGGAAAAGCAGGAGAAGAGCAGGAAAAGCAGGAGAAGAGCAGGAAAAGCAGGAAAAGCAGGAAAAGCAGGAGAAAAGCAGGAGAAAAGCAGGAGAAAAGCAGGAGAAAAGCAGGAGAAGAGCAGGAGAAGCAGGAGAAGAGCAGGAAAAGCAGGAAAAGCAGGAGAAAAGCAGGAGAAGCAGGAAAAGCAGGAGAAGAGCAGGAAAAGCAGGAGAAGCAGGAGAAGAGCAGGAGAAGAGCAGGAAAAGCAGGAAAAGAACAGGAAAAGAGCAGGAAAAGCAGGAGAAGAGCAGGAAAAGCAGGAAAAGAACAGGAAAAGAGCAGGAAAAGCAGGAGAAGAGCAGGAAAAGCAGGAAAAGGGGGGGGGGGGGGGGGGGGGGGGGGAAGCAGGAGAGAGAAGGAAAAGCATGAAAAGGCAGGAGAAAAGCAGGAAAGGGAGAAAAGGTGAGCATGAGAGGAGCAGGAAAAGCAGGATTAAAGCAGAAGAGCAGGAAAAGCATGAAAAGCAGGAGAAGCAGGAGAAAAGCAGGAGAAGCAGGAGAAAAGCAGGAAAAGCAGGAGAAGAGCAGGAAAAGCAGGAGAAAAGCAGAAGAGCAGGAAAAGCAGGAAAAGCAGGAAAAGCAGGAGAAGAGCAGGAAAAGCAGGAGACGAGCAGGAAAAGCAGGAGAAGAGCAGGAAAAGCAGGAGAAAAGCAGGAGAAGAGCAGGAAAAGCAGGAAAAGCAGGAGAAGAGCAGGAGAAGAGCAGGAAAAGCAGGAGAAGAGCAGGAAAAGCAGGAGAAGAGCAGGAAAAGCAGGAGAAGAGCAGGAGAAGAGCAGGAAAAGCAGGAAAAGCAGGAGAAGAGCAGGAAAAGCAGGAAAAGCAGGAGAAGAGCAGGAGAAGAGCAGGAAAAGCAAGAGAAGAGCAGGAAAAGCAGGAGAAGAGCAGGAGAAGAGCAGGAAAAGCAGGAAAAGCAGGAAAAGCAGGAGAAGAGCAGGAGAAGAGCAGGAAAAGCAGGAGAAGAGCAGGAAAAGAGCAGGAAAAGCAGGAGAAGAGCAGGAAAAGCAGGAGACGAGCAGGAAAAGCAGGAGACGAGCAGGAAAAGCAGGAGAAGCAGGAGAAAAGCAGGAAAAGCAGGAGAAAAGCAGGAGAAGCAGGAGAAAAGCAGGAAAAGCAGGAGAAGCAGGAGAAAAGCAGGAGAAGCAGGAGAAAAGCAGGAAAAGCAGGAGAAGCAGCAGAAAAGCAGGAGAAGAGCAGGAAAGGAGCAGGAGAAACCGAGGAAAGGCAGAAAAGGGGCTCCGTACCCGGTGGTGGCGGCGCTGGCGCAGGTGGTGCATGAGGAACCAGAGCATGTGGCTGTCGAACATGTCCGTGTGGTGCAGGCTGTCCTCGTCCCGCTCCACCTTGTTCTTCTTGATCACCTGCAGCAGGGAAAGGGCCACAGTTCCATGGGAAACGCCGGGAAAAGCTGGGATGAACCCTCCCCTCCCCCCCTCCGAGCTCTGGGGTCCCTCTGACCTCCTTGAGGCCCCGCAGCTCCGTGGGAGCCTCGGCCGTGGGAGCCCAAATCTTCACGTCGTGGTCCAGGCCGCTGGTGGCCAGCACGGGGAGGTGCGGGTGGGGCTCCAGGCAGTTCACCTGGGGAAAAATCAGGGGAAAAATGGGAATTTGGGATCAAAAATGGGATTGGGAATGGGGGAACTGAGCCACAGACACAGGGGTGCAGCTCCAGGCAGTTCACCTGGGGAAAAATGGGAATTTTGGGATCAAAAATGGGATTGGGAATGGGATTGGGAATGGGGGAGGGAGCGGGTGTGGCTCCAGGCAGTTCACCTGGGGAAAAATGGGGAAAAATGGGAATTTTGGAATCAAAAATGGGATCAAAAATGGGATTGGGAATGGGGGGGAACTGAGCCATAGAGAGAGGGGTACAGCTCCAGGCAGTTCACCTGGGGAATAATGGGGAAAAATGGGAATTTGGGATCAAAAATGGGATCAAAAATGGGATTGGGAATGGGGGAACTGAGCCACAGACACAGGGGTGCAGCTCCAGGCAGTTCACCTGGGGAAAAATCAGGGGAAAAATGGGAATTTGGGATCAAAAATGGGATCAAAAATGGGATTGGGAATGGGGGAAAGTGTAGGAGAGGCTCCAGGCAGTTCACCTGGGGAAAAATGGGGAAAAACGGGAATTTGGGATCAAAAATGGGATTGGGAATGGGGACTCTGAGCCACAGACAGAGGGGTGCAGCTCCAGGCAGCTCAGCTGGGGAATAATGGGGAAAATGGGAATTTGGGATCAAAAATGGGACTGGGAATGGGGGAAGGGGCGGGTGTGGCTCCAGGCAGTTCACCTGGAAAATGGGAATTTTGGGATCAGGAATGGGATTGGGAATGGGGGAACTGAGCCACAGACACAGGGGTGCAGCTCCAGGCAGTTCACCTGGGGAAAAACGGGAATTTTGGGATCAGGAATGGGACTGGGAATGGGATTGGGAATGGGGAAAGTGTAGGAGAGGCTCCAGGCAGTTCACCTGGGGAAAAATGGGAATTTTGGGATCAAAAATGGGATTGGGAACAGGATTGGGAATGGGGGAAAGTGTAGGAGAGGCTCCAGGCAGTTCACCTGGGGAAAAATGGGAATTTTGGGATCAAAAATGGGATCAAAAATAGGATTGGGAATGGGGGAATTGACCCATAGAGAGAGGGGTACAGCTCCAGGCAGTTCACCTGGGGAAAAATGGGAATTTTGGGATCAGGAGTGGGATTGGGAATGGGATTGGGAATGAGGGTAAGTGTAGGAGAGGCTCCAGGCAGTTCACCTGGGGAAAAATGGAGATTTTGGGATTTTTGGGATCAAAAATGGGATTGGGAACAGGATTGGGAATGGGGGAAAGTGTAGGAGAGGCTCCAGGCAGTTCACCTGGAAAATGGGAATTTTGGGATCAGGAATGGGATTGGGAATGGGATTGGGAATCGGGAACTGACCCATAGAGAGAGGGGTGAGGCTCCAGGCAGTTCACCTGGGAAAATAATGGGAATTTTGGGAAATTTGGGATCAGGAATGGGATTGGGAATGGGGGAAGGGGTGGGTAGGGCTCCAGGCAGTTCACCTGGGAAATAATGGGAATTTTGGGAAATTTGGGATCAGGAATGGGATTGGGAATGGGGGAAAGTGTAGGTGTGGCTCCAGGCAGGTCACCTGGGGAAAAATAATGGGCATTTTGGGATCAGGAATGGGATTGGGAATGGGGGAACCGAGCCACAGACACAGGGGTGAGGCTCCAGGCAGTTCACCTGGGGAAAAATGGGGAAAAATGGGAATTTTGGGATCAAAAATGGGATTGGGAATAGGGAAAGTGTAGGTGTGGCTCCAGGCAGTTCACCTGGAAAATGGGGAAAAATGGGAATTTTAGGATCAGGAATGGGATTGGGAATGGGGGAACTGACCCATAGAGAGAGGGGTGCAGCTCCAGGCAGTTCACCTGGGGAAATAATGGGAATTTTGGGATCAGGAGTGGGATTGGGAATGGGGGAAAGTGTAGGTGAGGCTCCAGGCAGTTCACCTGGGGAAATCAGGGGAAAAATGGGAATTTTGGGATCAAAAATGGGATTGGGAATGGGGACTCTGAGCCACAGCCAGAGGAGTGCAGCTCCAGGCAGCTCAGCTGGGGAAAAATAATGGGAAAAATGGGAAATGTGGGGTTGGGAATGGGATCAGGAATGGGATTGGGAATGAGGAGGGAAAAAAAAGGGGGGAAAAGGGGAAAAAAGGCAGAAAAAAAAGGAGAAAAACTGGAAAAAAGAGGGGAAAAAAGGGGGGAAAAGGGAGGGGGAAAAAGGAGAAAAGAGGGAAAAATGGAATAAAAGAGGAAAAAAGGGGGAAAAAAGGGGAGAAAAGGGGGGGAAGGGAGGAAAGGAGGAAAAACGGGGGAAAAGGGAGAAAAAAGAAGGAAAAAAGGGGGGGAAGGGGAAAAGAGGGAAAAAAGGGAGAAAAAAAGGAGAAAAAAGGGAAAAGGGGGGGAAAGGGGTGGAAAGGGGGGAAAAGAGGGAAAAGAGGGGAAAAAAGAAAGGAAAAAATGAGGAAAAAAGGGGGGAAAAAAGGAGGAAAAAAGGAAAAAAGGGGGGGAAAAAGGAAGGAAAAAAGGAGAAAAAAGGAAAAAAGAGGGGAAAAAAGAGGGAAAATAGGGGGAAAAGGGAGGAAAAAAAGGAGAAAAAAGGAGAAAAATGGGAAAAAATGGGAAAAAAGGGGAGGGAAAGGAGGGAAAAAGGGGGGAGAAAAGGAGAAAAAAGGGGAAAAATGAGGGAAAAAAAAGGAGAACAGCGGGAAAAAAGGAGGGAGAAAAAGGAAAAAAAAACAGAAAAAAAGGAGAAAAAAGAGAAAAAAGGAGAAAAACAAGGAGAAAAAAGGGAAAAGAGGGAAAAAAGAGGGGAAAAAGGGGGGAAAAAAGAAGAAAAAAGGGGAAAAATGAGGGAAAAAAAAGGAGAAAAGAGGGAAAAAAGAGGAAAAAAAGGGAAAAAAAAGGGAGAAAAGAGGGAAAAGGGGGGAAAAAGGAGGAAAAAAGGGGGGAAAAGGAGCAAAAAAAAAGGAGAAAAAAGGGAAAAAGAAAAGGGGGGAAAAAGGGGGGGGAAGCAGAAAATGGGGGAAAGAAGGGAGGGAAAAAGGGGGGAAAAGGGGGAAAAGGGGGAAAAAAGGAAGGAGAAAATGAGGAAAAAAAGGAGAAAAAAAGGAGAAAAAAGGGGAAAAAGGAGGGGAAAGGGGAGAAAAAAGGGAAAAAATGAGGAAAAAAATGAGGGGAAAAAGAGAAAAAAAGGAGGAAAAAGGAGGAAAAAAGGAGAAAAAAGGAGGGAAAAAAGGGAAAAGAAAAGGGGGAAAAGGGGGGAAAGCGGAAAATGGGGGAAAGAAGGGGGAAAAAGGGGGGAAAAGGGGGAGTAAAGGGGGAAATAGTAATGAAAAATGAGAAAAAGGGTAAAGGGGGGAAAAATATGGGGGAAAAGGGAGGAAAGCAGAAAAAGGGGGGAAATGGGAAAGAAGGGGGGAAAGGGGGGGGAAATGGGAGAAAAATGAGAAGAACGAGTGGGATTGTGGGGAGAAAAGGGAAAAAAGGGAAAAAAGGGAAGAAAAAAAAGGACAACAGAGGGGAAAAAAGAGGGAAAAAAGGGGGAAAAAAGGCGAAAAAAAAAGGAGAAAAGGGAGGAAAAAAAGGGGAAAAAAAGGGTAGAAAAGGGAGAAAAAAAAGGAGCAAAAAAAGGAGAACAAAAGAGGGACTAAACCCCGGGGGTGGGATGAGGAAAATTGGGGAATTTGGGAATTCTCTGGGCCTCACCACGCCGCCCTTGTCGCCCTCCATGAACTGCACGATCTGGCAGGAGGATTTCTCCCAGAGGAAAATGTGGCCGCAGTCGCTGCCGCTCACCACGAACTCGCTCTTGGGGCCGTAGAAATTCACCCCTTTCACTGCAAAACGGGGCAAAAAACGGCGAAATCGGGAAAAATCCCAGTCGGGGCTTATCCCAGCAGGAATTCCCAGCTGGGAAAAGCCCAGAGGGGATTCCTAAAAAGGGTAAAAAGGGGGGATAAAAGGGAATTTTTGGGGGTTTAAGGGGGGGTTTGAGGGGTAGGGAAATGCTGAGGGAAAAATTGGGGGATTTGGGGAATGCTGAGGGAAAAATTTGGGGATTTCAGGGGATTTGGGGAATGTTGGGGGAAGGATTTGGGAATTTCAGGGGATTTGGGGAATTCTGAGGCAATATTTTGGGGATTTAGGGGATTTGGGGAATGTTGGGGGATTTTGGGGATTTCGGGGATTTGGGGAATTCTGGGGAATTTTGGGGATTTCAGGGGATTTGGGGAATTTGGGGGATTTGGGGATTTCAGGGGATTTGGGGAATGTTGAGGTATTTGGGGATTTCAGGGGATTTGGGGATTTCAGGGGAAATTTTGGGGATTTGGGGATTTTGGGAAATTTGGGCGTTATTTGGGGGATTTGAGGTAAATTTGGGGATTTCAGGGGATTTGGGGATTTCAGGGAATATTTGGAGATTTCAGGGGATTTGGGGAATTTGAGGAATATTTGGGGATTTCAGGGGATATTTGGGGACATTTGGGGATTTCAGGGGATTTGGGGGTTTCAGGGAATTTGGGGATTTCAGGGGATTTGGGGATTTCGAGGGTTTGGGGATTGGGGGTATTTGGGGAATTTAGGGAATTTGGGGATTTCAGGGGATTTGGGGGTATTTGGGGATTTCAGGGGATTTGGGGAATGGTGAGGTAATATTTGGGAATTTCAGGGGATTTGGGGACATTTGGGGATTTTAGGGGATTTGGGGAATGCTGAGGGAAAATTTGGGAATTTCAGGGGATTTGGGGAATGTGGGTTGGGGATTTCAGGGGATTTGGGGAATGTGAGGGGAATTTGGGAATTTCAGGGGATTTGGGGAATGTGAGGGAAAAATTTGGGAATTTCAGGGGATTTGGGGAATGTTGGGGGGGGTTCCCACTTTTTCCTTCTTTTCCCATCTTTCCCCAATTTTTTCTCTTCTCATTTTTCCCTTTTTCCTTTTCTTTTTTGTCCATTCCCCTCTTTTTTTGCCCCTTTTCAATCTTTCCCAGTTTTTCCCTCTTTTCCCCTTCCCACCTTTTTTTCCTTCCCCCTTTTTCCTTTTCCCTCGTCCCCTTTTCCCACTTTTTCCCCCTTTTCCCACTTTTTCCCCCTTTTCCCACTTTTTTCCCTTTTTCTCCCTTTTTTCCCTTTTCCCTCCTTTTTCCCTTTTCCCCCTTTTTCCCCTTTTTTCCCTTTTTCTCTTTCCCACTTTTTTCCCTTTTCCCATTTTTTCCTTTTCCCTCCTCCCCTTTTTCCCCCTTTTTTCTCCCCCTTTTTCTCCCTTTCCCCCCCTTTTCCCCTTTTCCCACTTTTTTCCCTTTTCCCAATTTTTTCCTTTTCCCTCCTCCCCTTATCCCACTTTTTTCCCTTTTTCCCTTTTTTCCTTTTCCCACTTTTTTCCCTTTTTCCCCCTTTTTTTCCCTTCCCCCCTTTTTTCCCCTTTTCCCCCTTTTTCCTTTTCCCACTTTTTTCCCTTTTCCCACTTTTTTCCCTTTTTCCCCTTTTTTCCTTTTCCCTCCTCCCCTTTTCCCACTTTTTTCCCCCTTTTTCTCCCTTTCCCCCCCTTTTTCCCTTTTCTCCCTTTTCCCCCTTTTTTCCTTTTCCCACTTTTTTCCCTTTTCCCAATTTTTTCCTTTTCCCTCCTCCCCTTTTCCCACTTTTTTCCCTTTTTCCCCCTTTTTTTCCCTTTCCCCCCTTTTCTCCCTTTTTCCCCCTTTTTCCTTTTCCCACTTTTTTTCCTTTTTCCCCTTTTTTCCTTTTCCCACTTTTTTCCCTTTTTCCCCTTTTTCCTTTCCCCTCCTCCCCTTTTCCCACTTTTTTCCCCCTTTTTCTCCCTTTTCCCACTTTTTTCCCTTTTCCCCTCTTCCCCCTCCCTTTTTTCCCTCTTTCTGGAGGATTTTTGGGAGATTTTGGGATCCCCAAATCCCTCCTGGGCAGACCCAGATTTGGGGGTTGGGGAGGATTTCAGGAGGATTTTGGGAATATTTTGGGATGGATTTTGAGTGGATTTTGGGCTGTTTTAGGGCTGTTTTGGGGGGATTTTTGGAAGATTCTGGGATGGATTTTGGGATGGATTTTGGGGTGCTTTAGGGCTGATTTTGGGGTGATTCTGAGGAAGATTTGGGGCTGATTTTGTGTGGATTTAGGGTTGGTTTTGGGATGGATTTTGGGAAGGTTCTGGAGGAATTTCTGGAGGGATTTAGGGCTGATTTTGAGCTGTTTTAGGGCTGATTTTGGGGTGGTTTTGGTTTGATTTAGGGCTGATTTTTTGGGGTGATTTTGGGATGGATTTGGGGAAGGTTCTGGAGGAATTTCGGGCTGATTTTGGGCTGGTTTTGGGGAGATTCAGGGTTGATTGAGGGTTGATTTAGGGCTGATTTTGAGCTGATTTAGGGCTGATTTTGGGGTGGTTTTGGTTTGATTTAGGGCCGATGTTTTGGGGTGATTTTGGGATGGATTTTGGGATGGATTTTGGGCTGTTTTAGGGCTGATTTTGGGATGGATTTTGGGCTGTTTCAGGGCTGATTTTGGGATGGATTTTGGGATGGATTTTGGGCTGTTTTAGGGCCGATTTGGGGGGATTTTTGGAAGATTTTGGGATGGATTTTGGGATGGATTTTGGGATGGATTTTGGGCTGTTTTAGGGCTGATTTTGGGGTGATTTTGGGATGGATTTTGGGAAGGTTCTGGAGGGATTTTGGGCTGATTTTGGGCTGTTTTAGGGCTGATTTCAGGCTGAATTTGGGGTGGGTTTGGTTTGATTTAGGGCCGATTTTTTGGGGTGATTTTGGGAAGGTTCTGGAGGAATTCCGGGCTGATTTTGGGCAGTTTTAGGGCTGGTGTTGGGGAGATTTAGGGTTGATTCAGGGCTGATTTTGGGGCTGATTTAGGGGTATTTTGGGATGGATTTAGGGCCAGTTTTGGGGTGTTTCAGGGCTGGTTTAGGGGTATTTTGGGATGGACTTAGAGTTGAATTAGGGCTGGTTCTGGGGTGTTTTAGGGCTGTTTTAGGGCCATTTCAGGGCGTTTTAAGGCTGGTTTAGGGCCAATTTAGGGCTGGTTTTGGGGTATTTTGGGATGGATTTAGGGCGGCTTTTGGGCTGTGTAAGGGCCAGTTCTGGGCCAGTTTAGGAGTATTTTGGGATGGATTTAGAGTTGAATTAGAGCCAGTTTAGGGCTGGTTTAGGGCTGGTTTCAGGGTGTTTTAGGGCTGGTTTGGGGCCGGTTTAGGGCTGTTTTAGGTCTGGTTTAGGACTGGTTTTGGGGTGTTTTAGGGCCAGTTTAGGGCCAGTTTAAAGCCAGTTTAGGGCTGGTTTCGGGGTGTTTTAGGGACGGTTCAGGGCTGATTTAGGGCCAATTTAGGGCTGTTTTAGGGCCAGTTTCGGGCCAGTTTCGAGGTATTTTGGGATGGATTTAGGGCGGGTTTAGGGCCAGTTTAAGGCCGGTTTAGGGCCGGTTTAGGGGTATTTTGGGATGGATTTAGAGTTGAATTAGGGCTGGTTTAGGGCTGTTTTAGGGCCATTTTAGGGCCGGTTTAGTACTGGCTTTAGGGCTGGTTTAGGGCTGGTTTAGGGCCAGTTTAGAGCTGGTTTTATGGCCAGTTTAGGGCCGGTTTGGGGCTGTTTTAGGGCCAGTTTAGGGCCAGTTCATTACTGGTTTTAGGGCCGGTTTAGGGCCGGTTTCGGGACAGTTTAGGGGTATTTTGGGATGGATTTAGGGCTGGTTTAGGACCGGTTTTGGGCTGATTTAGGGCCGGTTTCGGGGTTTTTTCGGGCCGGTTTAGGCCCAGTTTAGGGCTGGTTTAGGACTGGTTTGGGGCCAGTTTTGGGCTGTTTTCGGGCCAGTTTAAGACTGGTTTAGGGCCGGTTTTGGGGTGTTTTCGGGCCGGTTTAGGACGGGTTTAGGGCCGGTTTAGGACTGGTTTAGGGCCGGTTTAGGGCTGGTTTAGGGCCGGTTTAGGACTGGTTTAGGACTGGTTTGGGGCTGGTTTCGGGCTGTTTTTGGGCCGGTTTAGGACTGGTTTAGGGCCGGTTTTGGGGTGTTTTCGGGCCGGTTTAGGCCCGGTTTGGGGCCGGTTCAGGCCCGGTTTGGGGCCGGTTTGGGCCCGGTTCAGGGCCGGTTCAGGGCCGGTTTAGGCCCGGTTCAGGGCCGGTTCAGGCCCGGTTCAGGCCCGGTTCAGGGCCGGTTCAGGGCCGGTTCAGGGCCGGTTCAGGCCCGGTTCAGGGGTTGGGGTTGGGGTTGGGGGTTGGGGGTTGGGGTTGGGGGTTGGGGGTTGGGGTTGCCGGTTCAGGGCCGGTTCAGGCCCGGTTCAGGCCCGGTTTAGGGCCGGTTTAGGCCCGGTTCAGGCCCGGTTCAGGCCCGGTTCAGGGCCGGTTCGGGGCCGGTTCAGGCCCGGTTCAGGGCCGGTTCGGGGCTCACCGGTGGCGTTGTTGCGGTGGCCCTTGTAGCGCCGGCTGTACTGCGCGCCGTCGCTGTGGCAGGAGTCGAACAGGTAAATGTCCTCATCGTTGTACGACGCCAGCAGCTCTGCAACGGGGAAACGTCGGCAACCGGCAACCACCGGGAACGGCGGGGAGACACCGGGAACTGGGAACGGCGGGGAGACACCGGGAACGGCGGGGAGACATCGGGGAAACAACGGGAACCGGGAATGGCGGGGAAACAACGGGAACCGGGAAAACATCGGGAACCGGGAACTGGGAACAATGGGGAAACAACGGGAGAAACAACGGGAACCGGGAACCGGGGAAACATTGGGAACCGGGAACCGGGAACGGCGGGGAGACAACGGAGAAACATTGGGAATCGGGAACGGCGGGGAAGCACCGGGGAAACATCGGGAACCAGGAACCGGGAACAATGGGGGAACAACGGGAGAAACAACGGGAACCGGGAACCAGGAACAGAGGGAAACAACGGGAACCGGGAACGGCAGGGAGACAATAGGAAACAACGGGAGAAACATCGGGAACAGCAGGGAAACATCAGGAACCGGGAACAGCGGGAAAACAACAGGAGAAACATCGGGAACCGGGAATGGTGGGAACGGCGGGGAAACACCGGGGAAACAGCGGGAACCGGGAACCGGGAACGGCAGGGAAACAACGGGAAACAACAGGAGAAACAACGGGGGAAACAACGGGAACCGGGAACACACCGGGAAAAACAGCGGGAACCGGGAATGCCAGGAACGGCGGGGAAACACCGGGAGAAACAGCGGGAAAACATCGGGAACCGGGAACAGTGGGGAGACAACGGGGAGACAACGGGAGAAACATCGGGAACCGGGAATGGCGGAGAAATGGGGAAATGGGGAAAAACACCGGGAACAGCAGGAAAAGGGGGAAAACACCGGGAATGCACCGGGAAAACAGCGGGAAACAGGGTGGGGGGGTGGGGGGGGGGGAAAGCACTGGGAAAACATCGGGAAAACAGGGAAAACAGCAGGGAAACGGGGAAAAAACGGCAGGGAAAGGGGGAAAACGCTGGGAAAACGTGGGACTGGGAAAATGAGGGAAGAACACCGGGAAAACTCCAGGAAACCGGGGAAAAACACTGAGAAAATGGGGAAAATAACGGGAAAACACCGGGAAAACATGGGTTCGGAAAGCACTGGGAAAAACACCAGGAAAACGGGGAAAAACCGCAGGGAAAACAGGGGAAAAATGGTGGGAAATTGGGACAAACAGGGAAAAACACCGGGAAAATGCGGGAAATTGGGAAAAAAAGGGCAGGGAAATTGGGCAGAAGCAGCAGAAAGTGGGGAAAAACCAGCAGGAAAATGGGGAAAAGAGGAGGAAATCAGGGGAAGTCTCAGGAAATTGGGAGAAAACAGCAGGGAAAAAGGAAAAAATGGGGAAATTGGGGGAAACAGTGGGAAAATGGGGAAAAAGGGGTGGGAAATATGGAAAACAGCAGGGAAATGGGAAAAAGCAGAGGGAAAATGGGAAAAAACGTGGGGAAGGGGGAAAAACAGCAGGAAACCAGGAAAAACCAGCAGGAAGGGGGAAAAACCACCCTGTTTTCCCCAAAAATAAAAGTTTTCCTAAAAAAAGCCCTCTGTCTTCCCAAAAAACACCCTCTTTTCCCCCAAAAAAGTGATTTTTCCCAAAAAAACCCACCTGCTTTCAAAAAAAAAGTCAATTTTCCCCCAAAAAAATTCCATTTTCCCCCCCAAAAACAGTTTTCCCAAAGAAATCCCCTGGTTTCCCAAAAAACCCCCACATTTTCCTAAAAACAGCCGTTTTCCCCCCAAAAAATCCCGTTTCCCACAGGGTTTTTGCTTTCCAAAAAAACCAAAAAATCCTTTTCCAAAAAACATCCCCAAAACACCAAGTATTCCTCCCAAAAAACCCAGATTTTCCCCCAAAAAAATCCCATTTTCAAAAAAAAAAACCCCATTTTCCAAAAAAAATTCCTGTTTTCCCACCAAAAAAAACCCCTGTTTTCCCAAAAATCCCATCAAAAAAAACCCCTTTTCCCAAAAAACCCTCCCCATATTTCCCAAAACCCCTCCTGTTTGCTCAGAAAACCAGGTTCTTTTTGGAAGGAAAAAAAGGGTTTTTTTGGGAGAAAAAAAAATGATGTTTGTGGGAAAAATGGATTTTTTGGGGGGGAAATGGAGATTTTTGGGGAGAAATTTGATTTTTTGGGGGGAATTTGGGGGAATTTGGGGCCCCTGGGCCTCACCTGAGCCGTCGTGGCTGTAAACCAGGCAGGTGATGTTGGCTTTGGACTCGCTGTTCACCTGGAAAAACGGGAAAATCCTCGGATCCTGCCCCTTTTCCTGGGAATTCCGAGGGAAATCCTCGGATCCTGCCCCTTTTCCCGGGAAAATCCTTGGATCCTGCCCCTTTTCCTGGGAATTCCGAGGGAAATCCTCGGATCCTGCCCCTTTTCCTGGGAATTCCGAGGGAAATCCTCGGATCCTGCCCCTTTTCCTGGGAAAATCCTCGGATCCTGCCCCTTTTCCTGGGAATTCCGAGGGTTAAATTCCCACACAGGGATTCAGGGAGGCAGAAAATTGGGATTGAGAGGGAAAAAAACCCCCAAAAAAAGAGATTTTGGGGTGTTTTTTCCTCCTCCTTTTCCTGGGAATTCCGAGGGAAATCCTCGGATCCTGCCCCTTTTCCTGGGAATTCCGAGGGAAAAGCCTCGGATCCTGCCCCTTTTCCTGGGAATTCCGAGGGAAATCCTCGGATCCTGCCCCTTTTCCCAGGAATCCCGAGGGAAAATCCTCGGATCCTGCCCCTTTTCCAGGGAATTCCGAGGGAAAAGCCTCGGATCCTGCCCCTTTTCCTGGGAATTCCGAGGGAAATCCTCGGATCCTGCCCCTTTTCCAGGGAATTCTGAGGGAAAATCCTTGGATCCTGCCCCTTTTCCTGGGAATTCTGAGGGAAAATCCTCGGATCCTGCCCCTTTTCCTGGGAATTCTGAGGGAAAAGCCTCGGATCCTGCCCCTTTTCCAGGGAATTCTGAGGGAAAATCCTCGGATCCTGCCCCTTTTCCTGGGAATTCCGAGGGTTAAATTCCCACACAGGGATTCAGGGAGGCAGAAAATTGGGATTGAGAGGGAAAAAAACCCCCAAAAAAAGAGATTTTGGGGTGTTTTTTCCTCCTCCTTTTCCTGGGAATCCCGAGGGAAAATCCTCGGATCCTGCCCCTTTTCCAGGGAATTCCGAGGGAAAAGCCTCGGATCCTGCCCCTTTTCCAGGGAAAATCCTCGGATCCTGCCCCTTTTCCTGGGAATTCCGAGGGGAATCCTCGGATCCTGCCTCTTTTCCCAAAAATTCCGAGGGAAAATCCTCGGATCCTGCCCCTTTTCCTGGGAATTCCGAGGGAAAATCCTCGGATCCTGCCCCTTTTCCTGGGAATTCCGAGGGAAAAGCCTCGGATCCTGCCCCTTTTCCTGGGAAAATCCTCGGATCCTGCCCCTTTTCCCGGGAATCCCGAGGGTTAAATTCCCACACAGGGATTCAGGGAGGCAGAAAATTGGGATTGAGAGGGAAAAAACTCCAAAAAACCCAGATTTTGGGGTGTTTTTTGTGCCTCCTCCTGAGGGGTTTTGCAGGGAAAGGAGAGGCCTCGTCCCATGGGATCGATCCCAGTGCTCCCAGTGCTGGATCCCAGTGCTCCCAGTGCTGGATCCCAGTGCTGGATCCCAGTGCTGGATCCCAGTGCTGGATCCCAGTGCTCCCAGTGCTGGATCCCAGTGCTCCCAGTGCTCCCAGTGCCCCCAGTGCTGGATCCCAGTGCTCCCAGTGCTCCCAGTGCTCGATCCCAGTGCTCCCAGTGCTGGATCCCAGTGCCGGATCCCAGTGCTCCCAGTGCCCCCAGTGCTCGATCCCAGTGCTCCCAGTGCTCGATCCCAGTGCTCCCAGTGCTCCCAGTATCCCCAGTACCAGGTGGTGGGGGCAGAACTTCTTCAGGACCCCGTTGTTCTCGTTCTCGTCGATTTTCCTCTGGTCGTAAATCCTGCAGGAATCGGGGAAAAAACGGGATTGGGATCCACCCCAGGGGGTGCTTTTATCCCTAAAAATCCCCTTCCCACAATCCCAGGGGGCAGAATTCCAGAATTCCATCCTGAAATCCTAAAATTCCTTGGGAATCTGCTGTGGGATGGGCACGGGTCTGGGGCAGGAGTGAAGTTCCCATGGGGAAAATTCCATCCCAAAACTCTCTGGGATTCTGTGCTGGAATACACCCGAAAATTTTGGGAAAAATCACGGATTTGGGACGAGGAATGCCAGGGTTTGGGCTCTCCCAGTGCTCCCAGTTTGGCCCCACCTCACCAACTGGTCCCAGTGCCTGATTTGGGACAGGGAAACCACAGATTTGGGAAATGGGGGGGGCGGGAAAAAGGTGGATTTGGAAAAGGGAAATGGGGCAGGGAAATCCTTGGATTTGGGATGAGGAATCCCTGGATTTGGGATGGCAAATGCCAGGGTTTGGGCTCTCCCAGTGCTCCCAGTTTGGCCCCACCTGATGAACTGGTGCCAGTGCCTGATTTGGGACAGGGAATCCTTGGATTTGGGAAATGGGGGGGGCAGAAAAAAGGTGGATTTGGAAAAGGGAAATGGGGCAGGGGAATCCCAGGGTTTGGGATGGGAAATGCCTGGGTTTGGGCTCTCCCAGTGCTCCCAGTTTGGCCCCACCTCACCAACTGGTCCTGGAACCCGATTTGGGACAGGGAAACCACGGATTTGGGAAATGGGGCAGAGAAAAAAGGTGGATTTGGAAAAGGAAAATGGGGCAGGGGAATCCTTGGATTTCAGATGAGGAATGCCAGGGTTTGAACTCTCCCAGTGCTCCCAGTTTGGCCCCACCTGATGAACTGGTCCCAGTGCCTGATTTGGGACAGGGAAACCACAGATTTGGGATGGGAAATGCCAGGGTTTGGGCTCTCCCAGGGCTCCCAGTTTGGCCCCACCTCACCAACTGGTCCCAGTGTCTGATTTGGGACAGGGAAACCACAGATTTGGGAAATGGGTGGGGAAAAAAAGGTGGATTTGAAAAAGGGAAATGGGGCAGGGGAATCCTTGGATTTGGGATGAGGAATCCCTGGATTTGGGATGGGAAATGCCAGGGTTTGGGCTCTCCCAGTGCTCCCAGTTTGGCCCCACCTCACCAACTGGTCCCAGTGCCTGATTTGGGACAGGGAAACCACAGATTTGGGAAATGGGGTGGGGGGAAAAAAGGTGGATTTGAAAAAGGGAAAGGGGGCAGGGGAATCCTTGGATTTGGGATGAGGAATCCCTGGATTTGGGATGGGAAATGCCTGGGTTTGGGCTCTCCCAGTGCTCCCAGTTTGGCCCCATTTCACCAACTGGTCCCAGTGCCTGATTTGGGACAGGGAAACCACAGATTTGGGAAAAAAAGGTGGATTTGGAAAAGGGAAATGGGGCAGGGGAATCCTTGGATTTGGGATGGGAAATGCCAGGGTTTGGGATGAGGAATCCCAGGGTTTGGGCTCTCCCAGTGCTCCCAGTTTGGCCCCATTTCACCAACTGGTCCCAGTGCCTGATTTGGGACAGGGAGACCACGGATTTGGGAAAAAAAGGTGGATTTGGAAAAGGGAAATGGGGCAGGGGAATCCCTGGATTTAGGATGGGAAATGCCAGGGTTTGGGATGAGGAATCCCAGGGTTTGGGCTCTCCCAGTGCTCCCAGTTTGGCCCCACCTGACGAACTGGTCGCGGCCCCCCACGGCGAACTGGGAGGTGTTGGCAGGGTTCACAAAGATGGTGTAGAGCCCAACCTTCTTCTCCTTCTCCTTTGTCACCACCAATTTCCTGGAAAAAACCCCGGGATCATCCCCAAAGCCCAGCCCAAATCCCCCCAGTCCCAGCCCAAAGCGGGAGCTGGGAATTCCCAAGGGAGGAAAAACCCCCAAAAATCAGCAGGATTTGGGAAAATGAGGGAGGGAAAAGTTCCCAGGGGGGGTTTTCCAAGGAAAAATCGGCAGGGTTTGGGGTAGGTTGGGGTGGAAAGGAGGGGATTCCTGTAGGGAAATGGGGTTTGGGGGGAATTTTCCCTAAAACCAGCTGGGATTTGGGGGAATTGGAGATTCAGCAGGGAAATATTCCAGGTTGGTTCCACCAGGGTGAGAATTCCAAAGGGATCCAGCCCAAAGGACACGGAATTCCCAAGGGAAAATTGGATTTCCCAAAAAAAACCCTGATTTTCCCCCGAACTCCACCTCCTGTTCCCCGAATCCCACCTGTCTCCTCCCCAAATTCCCATTTCCCCCCCAAAATCCCCATTTTTCCCCCCAAAAATCCCCATTTTCCACTCCAAAATCCCCTTTTTTCCCCCTCAGAACCCTCATTTTTTCCCCCGAAAATCCTCATTTTTTCCCCCAAATCCCCATTTCCCCCCCCAAATCCTCATTTTTTTCCCCCCAAAATCCCCACTTTTTCCCCCAAAAATCCCCATTTTTCCCCAAAAATCCCCATTTCTTCCCCTCAGAATCCTCATTTTTTCCCCCAAAATCCTCATTTTTTTCCCCCAAAATCCCTGTTTTTCCCCCTCAGAATCCCCATTTTTTCCCCCCAAAATCCCCACTTTTTTCCCCCTAAAATCCCCATTTTTCCCCTGACTCCCCATTTTCCCTAAAACCAGCTGGGATTTGAGGGAATTTGGGGCACTCCAGGAGGGAAATATTCAGCCTTGGCTGTGCCAGGGTGAGAATTCCAAAGGGATGCAGCCCAAAGGACAAGGAATTCCCAAGGGAAAATTGGATTTCCCAAAAAAACCCTGATTTTCCCCCAAACTCCACCTCCTGTTCCCTGAATCCCACCTCTCTCCTCCCCAAATTCCCATTTTTTCAAAAAAATCCCCATTTTCTCCCCAAAATCCCCATTTTCCCCCCTCAGAATCCTCATTTTTTCCCCCTCAAAATCCTCATTTTTTCCCCCGAAAATCCTCATTTTTTCCCCCAAATCCCCATTTTTCCCCAAAAATCCCCATTTCCCCCCCAAAATCCCCATTTTTTCCCCCCAAAATCCCCAATTTTTCCCCCAAAATCCCCATTTTTCCCCAAAAAATCCCCATTTCTTCCCCCAGAATCCTCATTTTTTTCCCCCAAAATCCCCATTTTCCGCCCCAAATCCCCATTTTTCCAATAAAAATCCCCATTTCCCCCCCAAAATCCCCATTTTCCCCCTCAGAATCCTCATTTTTTCCCCAAAAAATCCTCATTTTTCCCCAAAAAATCCTCATTTTTCCCCCCAAAATCCCCGTTTTTCCCCAAAAAATCCCCATTTCCCCCCCAAACCCCCCATTTTTCCCCCAGAATCCTCTTTTTTTCCCCAAAAAATCCTCATTTTTTCCCCCTAAAATCCCCATTTTCCCCAAAACCAGCTGGATTTGAGTTTGGGGCACTCCAGGAGGAAATATTCAGCCTTGGCTGTGCCAAAAATTCCAAAGGCATCCAGCCCAAAGGACAAGGAATTCCCAAGGGAAAATTGGATTTCCCAAAAAAACCCTGATTTTCCCCCAAAATCCACCTTTTTCCCCGAATCCCACCTCTCTCCTCCCCAAATCCCCATTTTTCCCCAAAAAATCCCCATTTCCCCCCCAAATCCCCATTTTTCCCCCTCAGAATCCTCATTTTTTCCCCCCAAAATCCTCATTTTTCCCCCCAAAATCCCTGTTTTTTCCCCAAAATCCCCATTTTTCCCCAAAAAATCCCCATTTTCCCCCCAAAATCCCCATTTTTCCCCCCCAAAATCCCCTTTTTTTCCCCCCAAATCCCCATTTTTCCCCAAAAAATCCCTATTTTTCCCCAAAAATCCCCATTTCCCCCCCAAAATCCTCTTTTTTTTCCCCCCAAAATCCCCACTTTTTCCCCCAAAAATCCCCATTTTTCCCCCAAAATCCCCATTTCCCCCCCCAAATCTACATTTTTCCAAAAAATCCCCATTTCCCCCCCAAAATCCCCATTTTTCCCCCTCAGAATCCTCTTTTTTCCCCCTAAAATCCCCATTTTTCCCCTGACTCCCCATTCTCCCCAAAACAGTTGGGATTTGAGGGAATTTGCACTCCAGGAGGGAAATATTCAGCCTTCTGTGCCAGGGTGAGAATTCCAAAGGCATCCAGCCCAAAGGACAAGGAATTCCAAGGGAAAATTGGATTTCCCAAAAAAACCCTGATTTTCCCCCAAACTCCACCTCCTGTTCCCCGAATCCCACCTGTCTCCTCCCCAAATTCCCATTTTTTCCCCCAAAAATCCCCATTTTCCCTCCAAAATCCCCATTCTTCCCCCTCAGAATCCCCATTTTTTCCCCCAAAAATCCTCCTTTTTTCCCCCAAATCCCCATTTTTCCCCAAAAATCCCCATTTTCCCCCCAAAATCCTCATTTTTTTCCCCCCAAATCCCCATTTTTCCCCAAAAATCCCCATTTCTTCCCCCAAAATCCTGATTTTTTTTCCCCAAAAATCCCCATTTCCCCCCCCAAATCCCCATTTTTCCAATAAAAATCCCCATTTCCCCCCCAAAATCCCCATTTCTCCCCCACAGAATCCTCATTTTTTCCCCCAAAAATCCTCATTTTTTTCCCCCCAAATCCCCATTTTTCCCCAAAAAAATCCCCATTTTTCCCCCAAAAATCCCTATTTTTCCCCAAAAATCCCCATTTCCCCCCCAAAATCCCCTTTTTTTTCCCAAAAATCCCCGTTTTTTCCCCCTAAAATCCCCATTTTTTCCCCTGAATCCCCATTTTCCCTAAAACCAGCTGGGATTTGAGGGAATTTGGGGCACTCCAGGAGGGAAATATTCAGCCTTGGCTGTGCCAGGGTGAGAATTCCAAAGGGATGCAGCCCAGGGAGGGGGTTGGGATCGGCTCCAGCCGCGGATTCCGGCAGGATCAGGGATTAAAGGGCTCGTCCTGGTTATGAAACCCCGGGATTTGGGCTGGATCAGCCTCCGGAATGACAGCCTGGAGGCTTGGAAAAGTACAGGGCCACATGAAAGCTGTTTTTCCCCCAAAAAATCCCCGCTTTTTCCACAAAAAAATCCTGGTTTTCCCTCTAAAAAGAATCAGTTTTCTCCCAAAATTTTCTGGTTTTCCTCAAAAACCAGTGGTTTTTCCTCAAAAACCAGTGGTTTTTCCCAGCCTGCTTTCCCAAAAAGCACCTCAAAATTAATCTGATTAAAAAATAATTAATCAGCTTTCCCAAAAAAATACATTTTCCTCAAAAAAATACATTTTCCTCAAAAACATCCATGAAAAAAAATCAATTTTATCCCCCCAAAACCTCCATTGTCCCAAACAAACCTGACCCATTTTCCCCACAAAAATAACCCATTTTTCCCGAAAATCCCTGATTTCCCAAAAATCCTGATTTTTCCCCAAATCCCACCTCTTATTCCCCAAATCCCAGCTGTCTCCACCCCAGGATTCCTGTTTTTCCCCACGTCCCACCTGTTATTCCCCAAACCCACACCTGTCTGACCCCTAAAATCCCCATTTTTCCCCCAAAAAATCCCCTTTTCCCTGCCCTAAATCCCCATTTCACCCCCACAATTCTCCATTTCCCCTCAGAATCCCCATTTCCCACCCAGAATTCCCATTTTTCCCCTCAGAATTCCTGTTTGTTCCCCCAGAATTCCCTTTTTTCTGGTCACTCATGAGGTGGGCCTGTCCTGCTGCAGGTCAATGGGATCCCCTTTTCTCACCCCAAATCCCCTTTTTTTCCCACAGAACTCCCATTTTACCTCCAGAATTCTCATTTTTCCCCTCAGAATTCCCGTTTTTCCCCTCAGAATTTCCGTTTTTCCAGGCACTCACAATACAGGCCGGTCCTGCCGCAGGTCGATGGAATCCCCTTTTCTCACCCCAAATCCCCTTTTTTCCCCCAGAATCCCCATTGCACCCCCAGAATTCCCGATTTTCCCCTCAGAATTCTTGGTTTTCCCCTCAGAATTCCCAGTTTTCTCCTCAGAATTCCCGTTTTTCCAGTCACTCACAATGTGAGCCGGTCCTGCCATAGGTCTATGGGATCCCCTTTTCCCACCCCAAATCCCCTTTTTTCCCCCCAGAATTCCTGATTTTCCCCTCAGAATTCCCATTTTTCCCCTCAGAATTCCCATTTTTCCAGTCACACACGATGCAGGCCAGTCCTGCTGCAGGTCGATGGAATCCCCTTTTCTCACCCCAAATCCCCGTTTTTTACCCTCAGAATCCCCACTGCACCCCCAGAATTCCCCATTTCTCACCCAGAATCCCCATTTCCAGCCCAGAATTCACAATTTTCCCCTCAGAATTCTCATTTTTCCCCTCAGAATTCCCGATTATCCAGTCACTCACAATGCAGGCCCGTCCTGCTGCAGGTCGATGGAATTCCCTTTTCCCACCCCAAATCCCCTTTTTTTCCCCCAGAATCCCCATTTCCTGCACAGAATTTCTGATTTTCCCCTCAGAATTCCCATTTTCCCCCTCAGAATTCCCGTTTTTCCAGTCATTCACAATGCGGGCCGGTCCTTCCACAGGTCGATGGAATCCCCTTTTCTCACCCCAAATCCCCTTTTTTTCACCCAGAATCCCCATTTCCTGCCCAGAATTCCCGATTTTCCCCTCAGAATTCCCAGTTTTCCCCTCAGAATTCCCATTTTTCCAGTCATTCACAATGCAGGCCCGTCCTGCTGCAGGTCGATGGAATCCCCTTTTCCCACCCCAAATCCCCTTTTTTTCACCCAGAATCCCCATTTCCTGCCCAGAATTCCTGATTTTCCCCTCAGAATTCCCGATTTTCCCCTCAGAATTCCCAGTTTTCCCCTCAGAATTCCCAGTTTTCCCGGTCACTCACGAGGCAGGCCGGTCCTGCCGCAGGTCGATGGTGAAGACCACGGCGTCCTCCCCCGCCGACAGGAACGTGCAGGGTGAGTCCGGCTCCAGCGCCAGCTGGGATTGCAGGGAAACAGGGAAAAAACACCGGGAATGGCTCCCAAAAATCCCAAAAAACAGGAAAATCCACACTGAAAAACGCCAGATTTGGGGATTCCCACCCTGAACAGTGGTGATATCACAAGGGGGGGACATCACTGGGACAATGGCACAGCCAAGGGTTTGAATTGCACCCAAAAAGTGGGAAAATCCCAGAAATTCCCAGATTTTAATGGAGTTGGGCATGGGGTGATGTCACTGGGAGGCCACAGATGACATCACAGTGATGTGACAAATGACATCACAGGTGACAGCGGCACATCCAACGGTTTAAATATTCGGAAATTGATTCCATTTGCTCCCAAAAAGCGGGAAAATTCCTTCTTTTTTCCCAGAAAATTTAGATTTAATGGAGAAAAACCGGATCCCCTTCACCTGGGTGGTGACGTCACCAAGAGCTCCCAGGTGACATCACCACAGGTAACAAAGGGCACGTCCAAGCCTTGAAATATTTGGGAATTGACTCCAGAAAGTGGGAAAATACCTTCTTTTCTCCCAAAAAACTTCAATTTTCATGGAGAAAAACCTGATCCCCCTCACCTGGGTGGTGACGTCACCAAGAGCTCACAGGTGACATCATCACAGGTAACATCCAAGCCTTGAAATATTTGGGAACTGAGTCCAGAAAGTGGGAAAATCCCTTCCTTTCTCCCCAAAAAACTTCGATTTTGATGGAGAAAAAACAAATCCCCTTCACCTGGGTGGTGACACCACCAAGAGCTCCCAGGTGACATCATCACAGGTAACATCCCAGCCTTTAAATATTTGGGAATTGATTCCGGAAAGTGGGAAAATCCCTTCCTTTCTCCCAAAAACCTTTGATTTTCATGGAGAAAAACCGAATCCCCTTCACTTGCGTGGTGACACCACCAAGAGCTCCCAGGTGACATCACCACAGGTAACAAAGGGCACTGAGGTCCCTCTTAAGGGGGTCCCTTTTGAAGGTCCAAGCCTTGAAATATTTGGGAATTGATTCCAGAAAGTGGGAAAATCTCTTCCTTTCTCCCAGAAAACTTTGATTTTCATGGAGAAAAAGCAGATCCCCTTCACCTGGGCGGTGACACCACCAAGAGCTCCCAGGTGACATCACCACAGGTAACATCCAAGCCTTTAAATATTTGGGAACTGATTCTGGAAAGTGGGAAAAATCCTTCTTTTATCCCGAAAAACTTTGATTCAGACGGAGAAAAAGCGGATCCCCTTCACCTGCGTGGTGACACCACCACAGGTGACAAAGGGCACCAAGGTCCCTTTTAAGGGAGTCCCTTTTAAGGGGGTCCCTTTTAAAGGTCCAAGCCTTTAAATATTTGAGAACTGATTCCACAAAGTGGGAAAATCCCTTCCTTTCTCCCAGAAAACTTTGATTTTCATGGAGAAAAAGCAGATCCCCTTCACCTGGGCGGTGACACCACCAAGAGCTCCCAGGTGACATCACCACAGGTAACATCCAAGCCTTGAAATATTTGGGAATTGATTCCAGAAAGTGGGAAAATCCCTTCCTTTCTCCCAAAAACCCCGCCACGATGTTCAGGAGCAGCAGCAGACGAGCAGGAGCCGCTCCTGAGCCTCCCCCTCGCCCGCCTGGCACCACCAAAACCCCGCAGGCGACACCCCAGGTGACCCCCCATCACCCCATGTCTTGGGGTGACTCTGTGATGTGGATCCCCTATCACGGCTCTACGCCAGAAAATTCGTTTTGTGCCTTTAAACTGAGCTTGAGAGGGGAGGAAAAAAAAAAACTAAATGAACTTTTCAAAGCAAGTTCCCAAGGACACGGAGATAGAGACGGCTCTGCATTCTCCAGCGGCTGCAGGAGCACGGGGGGAGCACCCTGCCTGTCTCTTCAGCCAGTTTTTGGGGTTTTTTTTCCTCCTTCCCTTTTTCTCTGGCATGTTTCCTAGGACTTTGGTGGGTTTTGTTTTTTTTTTTTGCCCTCTTCGGGACTGTTTCAACAACATCAAAACACATCAGGAGAACTTCTCTTGTGGCCTAAGGCCACCCCCCACGGCAGCTCCGAGAAGGAGGGACCACACCTACAGGAGGACTCTAATTTCTTCCCAGGTTTTCTCGTTACAGTGAGGGGTTTTGCTATTTAGCATTATTACCCTTTTCCTGTGTGTTTGTTAATAAATAGGTTTTATCTCCTTCACTTTCCTTCGAGGGATTTTTTTTTCCCCGAGCCTGGTGGGGGCAAGGGTGGTTGTGACCTGCCTTTCTCCCAGAGGATTTATTGCTGGATCTTGGCCAAAACCGGCACACCCCACAAACCATTCCCGCTGCGTTTGGTCCCAGAATGACCCCAAATCCCGGGATTTGGCACCCCAAAGCCCCGCTCACCTTGTGGGAAGCGCCCTTGTGCTGGGCCACGCGCTTGGTGCTGCGGCAGCACTGAGTGGCCGAGAGCTCGGCCACCCTCACCTGCCCGTCCCGGGCACACATGGCCAGCGTGGAGTCGCCGCTGTTGGGCAGGAACTTGGCCTGGAAAACACCGCGAGGGAAAGCTGGGAAAAGGGGGCAAAAGCAAGGGGGGAAAAGAAGGGGGGAAAAGGGGGAAAAGCAAGGGGGGAAAAGGTGGGGAAAGGTGGGAAAAGGGGGGAAAAGCAAGGGGGCAAAAGCAAGGGGGGAAAAGGTGAGAAAAGGTGGGAAAAGGTGGGAAAAGGGGGGAAAAGCAACGTGGGAAAAGCAACGTGGGAAAAGCAACGTGGGAAAAGCAAGGCGGGAAGAGGTGGGAAAAGCAATGGGGCAAAAGGGGGGAAAAGGTGGGAAAAGGTGGGAAAAGGCAGGAAAAGGGGGAAAAGGGGGGAAAAGCAAGGGGGGAAAAGGGGGGAAAAGGGAAAAGGGGGGAAAAGCAACGTGGGAAAAGCAACGTGGGAAAAGCAAGGGGGGAAAAGGGGGGAAAAGGGGGGAAAAGCAAGGGGGGAAAAGGGGGGAAAAGGTGGGAAAGGGTGGGAAGAGGGACGGAGGGCTTTAGGGATGGTTTTGGGCTGGGTTTGGGCTGGGTTTGGGGGAGTTTTGGGGGGGTTTTGGCTGGTTTTGGGCTGGCTTAGCGCCAGTTTAGGACTGTTTTAGGGCAGGTTTTAGGGTTGATTTAGGGCTGATTTAGGGGTATTTTGGGATGGATTTAAGAGTTGAATTAGGGCTGGTTTAGGGCCGGTTTAGGGCTGGTTTTGGGTTGGTTTGGGCGGGTTTAGGGCCAGTTTAGTGCCGGTCTAAGGCCATTCTAGCGCTAGTTTTAGGGCCGGTTTAGGGCTGGTTTAGGGCTGGTTTTAGGGCTGGTTTAGGGCGGGTTTAGGGCGGGTTTTAGGGCTGGTTTAGGGCGGGTTTAGGGCGGGTTTTAGGGCGGGTTTAGGGCGGGTTTTAGGGCGGGTTTTAGGGCCTGTTCAGGGGTATTTTGGGATGGATTTAGAGTTGCATTAGGGCCAGTTTGGGCCCGGTTTGGGGCCAGTTTAGTGCCAGTTTAGGGCTGGTTTAGGGCTGGTTTAGGGCTGGTTTAGGGGTATTTTGAGATGATTTAGAATTGAACTAGGGCTGGTTTTAGAGCTGTTTTAGGGCCGGTTTAGGGCCAGTTTAGTGCTGGTTCAGCGCTGGTTTAGGGCTGGTTTAGGGGTACTTTGAGATGGATTTAGAATTGAACTAGGGCTGGTTCTGGGCTGGTTTTAGGCTGGTTTAGGGCTGTTTTAGGGCCGGTTTAGTGCTGGTTTTGCGGTGTTTCAGGGTTGGTTTAGGGGTATTTTGGGATGGATTTAGAGTTGAATTAGGGCTGGTTTAGGACCAGTTTAGGGGGTGGTTGGGGGGAGAGGGGGAATCACAGAGGAGGCAGAGGAGCAATGGGGAGGGGAAGGTGCTGGTGGGAATTGTGCTGGGAATTATTCTGGGAATTATCCCCGATGTCCAGGGAATTGTCTCGGCTCTCCTGGGAATCGAGATCTCGAGCTCTCAGAAGAATTGTGCCGGGAATGATCCCAAACTCTCCTGGGAATCATCCTAGGGATTGTCCCAGGCTCACCCAGGAATCAGCCCAAGATCTCCCAGGAATCAGCCTGGGGATTGTCCCAAGCTCTCCCAGGAATCAGCCCAGCTCTCCTGGGAATTGTCCCTGTTCTCTCGGGATCATCCCCAGATCTCCCAGGAATCGGCCCAAGCTTTCCTCTTGGAATCCTCCCAAGCTCTCCAAGGAATCCTCCCAAGATCTCCCAGGAATCAACACAGCTGTCCTGGGAATCATCCCAAGGTTTCTCCCGGGAACAATCCCAAACCCTCTCAGGAACAATCCCAAATCCTCTCGGGAACAATCCCAAACCCTCTCGGGAACAATCCCAAACCCTCTCAGGAACAATCCCAAATCCTCTCGGGAACAATCCCAAACCCTCTCGGGAACCATCCCAAACCCTCTCGGGAACAATCCCAAACCCTCCTGGGAACCATCCCAAGCTCTCCCAGGAACCATCCCGAGGTCTCCTGGATCTCCTGGGAATCATCCTGGCAATCATCCCGAGCTCTCCCAGGATTTCCCTGAGCCATTATCCCAAATTCCCCTGGAAATATCCCAAATTCTCTTGGGAATATCCCAAACTCTCCCAGGAATCCCCTGAGCCATTATCCCAAACTCTCCTGGAAATATCCCAAACTCTCTTGGGAATATCCCAAACTCTCCTGGGAATCATCCCGAGCTCTCCCAGGAATTCCCCTGAGCCATTATCCCAAAATCTCCTGGGAATATCCCAAACTCTCCCAGGAATCCCCTGAGCCATTATCCCAAAATCTCCTGGAAATATCCCAAACTCTCCTGGGAATCATCCCGAACTCTCCCAGGAATTCCCCTGAGCCATTATCCCAAAATCTCCTGGAAATATCCCAAACTCTCCCAGGAATCCCCTGAGCCATTATCCCAAAATCTCCTGGAAATATCCCAAACTCTCCTGGGAACCATCCCGAGCTCTCCCAGGAATTCCCCCGAGCCATTATCCCAAAATCTCCTGGAAATATCCCAAACTCTCCCAGGAATCCCCTGAGCCATTATCCCAAAATCTCCTGGAAATATCCCAAACTCTCCTGGGAACCATCCCGAGCTCTCCCAGGAATTCCCCCGAGCCATTATCCCAAAATCTCCTGGAAATATCCCAAACTCTCCCAGGAATCCCCTGAGCCATTATCCCAAAATCTCCTGGAAATATCCCAAACTCTCCCAGGAATCCCCTGAGCCATTATCCCAAAAACTCCTGGAAACATCCCAAACTCTCCCAGGAATCATCCCAAGCTTTCCCTTTGGAATCCTCCTGGCTCCCTGGGAATCATCCCCTGGGAAATATCCCAAGAATGGGAATGACCCTGGCAATGCCCCCAGCATTCCCAAGAAATCCCAACTTTCTCCAGGGACCCATCCCAAGGTCTCCTGGCTTTGCTGGGAATCATCCTGGCAATTATCCCGAGCTCTCCCACAAATCATCCCCTGGGAATTATCCCAAACTCTCCCAGCAATTTTTCCAAACCCTCTCCCAGGCACCACCCCAAATCCCAACCCCATCCCAGCTGGATCCCCTCAGGAAGGGGAATCCCAGGGCAAATCTGTGGGATTTGGGGATCAAATCCCCCAAAATCAGATCCGCCCAAACCATTCCCAGGCTCGGGTGAGGCTTTCCTGGGATCCCCTCATCCTCATCCTCATCCTCATCCTCATCCCTCAGGATCGGGATTTTAGAGCACATCTGTGGGATCTGGGGGGTCAATGTGTGGGATTTGGGGGTCAATGTGTGGGATCTGGGGGTCAATCTGTGGGATTTGGGGGTCAATCTGTGGGATTTGGGGGTCAATCTGTGGGATCTGGGGGCTTGTTCTCGGATCCTTTCCCAAGCATTCCCCGACCCCGCTGAGCTCTTCCTGGGATCCCCTCCCACCCCAAAAAGAGCCCCTGAAGATGATGGGTTTTAGAACACATCTGTGGGATTTTGAGGGTCGATCTGTGGGATTTGGGGACCTGTTCCCAGATCCTTTCCCAACCATTCCCTGGCCCCACTGAGCTGTTCCTGGGATCCTCTCCCACCCCAAAAACAGACTCTGAAGATGACGGATTTTAGGACACATCTGTGGGATTTCAAGAGTCAATTCCCAAACTGCTCCCACTTTTCTCTACTCCAGCCACACCTTTCCCAAGCATCCTCTATCCCCCATGACATTTTCCTGGGATCCTCTCCCACCCCAAAAAGAGACCCTGAAAATGATGGATTTTAGGGCACATCTGTGGGATTTTGAGGGTCAATCTGTGGGATTTGGGGACTTGTTCCCAGATCCTTTCCCAACCATTCCCTGGCCCCACTGAGCTGTTCCTGGGATCCTCTCCCACCCCAAACAGGGACCCTCAGGCTGATGGATCTCAGGGCACATCCGTGGGATTTGGGGGTTCAGTCCCCCCTACAAAGCATCCAGAATATTCCCACATCCCCTTGATCCAGTGACACCTTTCCCAACCATTCCCTGGCCCCGCTGAGCTGTTCCTGGGATCCTCTCCCACCCCAAAAACAGACCCTGAACATGACGGATTTTAGGACACAGTGGTGTGGTTTTGGCCTGAGAACTTTGGGAAACCCATCCCTTCAACGGCTCTCGGAGCGCCCCTTTAGGATTTCAGCCCCTAAACCCCACCCTGCCTTTTTGTTTGTGTTTGTGTTTGTGTTGTGTTTGATTCCTGCACCATTCCCAGGCCATTCCCTGCCATTCCCGTGCCATTCCCGTGCCAATCCCTGCCATTCCCTCACCATTCCCTGCCATTCCTGCACCATCCCTGCCATTCCCGTGCCATTCCCGTGCCAATCCCTGCCATTCCCTTTGCCGTTCCCGTGCCATTCCCTGCCATTCCTGCACCATTCCCAGGCCATTCCCTGCCATTCCCGTGCCATTCCCGTGCCAATCCCTGCCATTCCCTCACCATTCCCTGCCGTTCCCGTGCCATTCCCTGCCATTCCTGCACCATTCCTGTGCCATTCCTGTGCCATTCCCGTGCCATTCCCATACCATTCCCTGCCATTCCTGCACCATTCCCATGCCATTCCCTGCCATTCCTGCACCATTCCCGTGCCATTCCCTGCCATTTCCTGCCATTCCTGTGCCATTCCTGTGCCATTCCTGTGCCATTCCTGCACCATTCCCTGCCATTCCTGCACCATTCCCTGCCATTCCTGTGCCATTCCTGTGCCATTCCCTACCATTCCTGCACCATTCCCTGCCATTCCCTGCCATTCCCGTGCCATTCCCGTGCCATTCCCTGCCACTCCTGTGCCATTCCGGCACCATTCCGTGCCATTCCTGCACCATTCCTGTGCCATTCCCTGCCATTCCCTGCCATTCCTGTGCCATTCCCGTGCCATTCCCATTCCATTCCCGTGCCATTCCTTCACCATTCCCTGCCATTCCTGTGCCATTCCCATTCCATTCCCGTGCCATTCCCACACCATTCCCTGCCATTCCCGTGCCATTCCCACACCATTCCCTGCCATTCCCACACCATTCCCTGCCATTCCCGTGCCATTCCCACACCATTCCCTGCCATTCCCACACCATTCCCTGCCATTCCCACACCATTCCCCTGCCATTCCCTGCCATTTCTGCACCATTCCTGCCATTCCTGCACCATTCCCTGCCATTCCCTGCCATTCCTGCACCATTCCCTGCCATTCCTGTGCCACTCTTGTTTTTTTTTTTGCCATTCCCACACCATTCCTGCATCATTCTTGTGCCATTCCCTGCCATTCCCATGCCATCCCGTCCCATTCCTGTGCAATTTCCACACCATTCCCGCCCCATTCCCTGCCATTCCCGTGCCATTCTTGTCCCATTCCCATGCCACTCCCATCCCATTCCCTGCCATTCCCGTGCCATTCCCTCACCATTCCCACACCATTCCTGTTCTATTCCCACACCATTCCTGTTCTATTCCCACACCATTCCTGTTCTATTCCCACACCATTCCCCTGCCATTCCCTCACCATTCCCATGCTATTCCCACACCATTCCCTGCCATTCCTGTGCCATTCCTTGCCATTCCCTCACCATTCCCACACCATTCCTGTTCTATTCCCACACCATCCCCGTGCCATTCCCGTGCCACCCCCTGCCATCCCCACCTGGAAGACGTTGCTCTTGTGCCCGCTGTCGAACTGCAGCACGGGCCGGCGCCGCAGCCAGTCCCACACCAGCACCTTGAGGTCGTCGCTGCCGCTGGCCAGGCGGGTGCCGCGCTGGTTGAAGTGCAGGGTGTTGACGCAGCCCGTGTGCCCCTCCAGGCCGTGCTGCAGCCGGAACTTCTGCACGAAGAGCCGGGCGCCGCACGCCTGCGCCACGAAGCGGGAGCAGGCGCCCAGCTGGCGCTGCCGCAGCGCCGGGATCGCCCTCCAGCGCGGCCGCGGCAGCGCCCACGTCTCCGAGGCCACCCAGTCCTCCAGCGCCTGCTCCTCGTCCGACGAGTCGCGCTCGTGGGGCGGCCGCTTGCGGGGCCCCCTGCGCCGGGCGCGCGGCTCCTCCTCCTCCTCGTCGTCCTCGTCCTCGTCCTCGTCCTGCCGCGGCTCCTCGGGGATGGAGTAGTGGCCGGTGTCGTCCATGCTGTCGCTGTCCTTGTCCCCGGAGCTGTCGCTGTCGCTGCCCCGGCCCCGCGCCGCCCCGGCGTCGTCCCCGGTCAGGCTCAGGCTCAGGTCGGACGCCTCCACCTCGATCCCCGAGGACGTCTCGCGGCCCTCCTCGGCCGACATCTCCTCGGGGCTGCTCGACAGACTGCCTGGGGACAGGGGACATCATAGTGTCACCCTGGGGACAGCCTGACAGGCTGCCTGGGGACAGGGGACATCATAGTGTCACCCTGGGGACAGCCTGGGTGGGGGGGTGTGTTGGGGGTGGGTGTGGGGGGGGTGTGTTGGGGGTGCCAGGCTGCCTGGGGACAGGGGACATTACAGTGTCACCCTGGGGACAGCCTGACAGGCTGCCTGGGGACAGGGGACATTACAGTGTCACCCTGGGGACAGCCTGACAGGCTGCCTGGGGACAGGGGACATTACAGTGTCACCAGTGCCACCACATTGCCCCACAGGCTGCCTGGGAACAGGGGACATCATAGTGTCATCCTGGGGACAGCCTGACAGGCTGCAGGTGACAGGAGACATTACAGTGTCACCCTGGGGACAGCCTGACAGGCTGCCTGAGAACAGGGGACATTACAGTGTCACCCTGGGGACAGCCTGACAGGCTGCGTGGGGACAGGGGTCATTACAGTGTCACCAGTGCCACCACACTGCCCCACAGGCTGCCTGGGAACAGGGGAACATGGTGTTGTCACCATGGGTACAGCTCCACAGGCTGCCTGGGAACAGGGGAACATGGTGTTGTCACCCTGGGGACAGCCTGACAGGCTGCAGGTGACAGGAGACATTACAGTGTCACCCTGGGGACAGCCTGACAGGCTGCCTGGGGACAGGGGACATTACAGTGTCACCCTGGGGACAGCCTGACAGGCTGCCTGGGGACAGGGGGACATCAGTGTCACCAGTGCCACCACACTGCCCCACAGGCTGCCTGAGGACAGGGATGGGTGACACTGCCACCACCCTGGTGCCATCACTGTCAGCACCAGCGTCGCTTTGTCACTGTCACTGCCACCCTGCCACACTCACTGTCACCCTGTCCCCATCACTGTCACCCTGTCACACTCACTGTCACCCTGTCCCCATCACTGCCACCCTGTCACCTTCACTGCCACCCTGCCACCATCACTGTCACCCTGCCACCATCACTGCCACCCTGTCACCCTCACTGTCACCCTGTCACCCTCACTGCCACCCTGTCCCCATCACTGTCACCCTGCCACCCTCACTGCCACCCTGTCACCATCACTGTCACCATCACTGCCACCCTGTCACACTCACTGTCACCCTGTCACACTCACTGTCACCCTGCCACCCTCGCTGCCACCCTGTCCCCATCACTGCCACCCTGTCCCCATCACTGTCACCCTCGCTGCCACCCCGTGCCCCTCACTGTCCCCTCCTGTCTCCCTTGCTATGGCCCTGCCCCCCTGCCAGCGTCCCCCTCAGTGCCACTGTGACCCTCTCCCTGTTTGTCACTTGTCCCTCTCCCTGTCCCCTGGGGGTCCTCTTGGTGTCCCCCATGTCCCTGGCTGTCCCCCTGGGTTTCCCCCTGTCCTTTTGAGTGTCCCCCTGTCCCCTTGGCTGTCCTCTGTCCCCCTCCATGTCCCCCTGGCTGTCCCCCTGTCCCCCTGGGTGCCCCTCTGAGTGTCCCCCTGTCCCCTGGGTGTCCCTTCTGGGTGTCCCCCTGTTCCACTCCCTGTCCCCCTGGGGGTCCCTCTGGGTGTCCCCTGTCCTCCTGTCCCCCTCCCTGACACCTGAGCATCCCCTCACTGTCCCCCAGGCTGTCCCCCTGTCCTCTGGGTGTCCCCAGGCTGTCCCCAGGTTGCCCTGGTGTCCCCTGGGTGTCCCCCATGTTCCCAGGCTGTCCCTCTGGCTGTCCTCTGTCCCCTGGGTGTCCCTCTGAGTGTCCCCCTGTTCCCTGGGGGTCCCTCTGTCCCCCTGGCTGTCCCCCTGTCTCCCTCCATGTCCCCCTGGGTTTCCTCCCATCCCTCTGGGTGTCCCCCATGTCCCTGGCTGTCCCTCTGTCCCCCTCCCTGACACCTGAGCATCCCCTCACTGTCCCCAGGCTGTCCCCGTGTCCCCCTGGGTGTCCCTCTGGGTGTCCTATTGTCCCCTGGCTGTCCTCCTGTCCCCCGTCCCCCTCCCTGACACCTGAGCATCCCCTCACTGTCCCCCAGGCTGTCCCCGTATCCCATGGGTGTCCCTCTGGGTGTCACCCTGTCCCTGGGGTGTCCCCCAGGCTGTCCCCAGGCTGTCCCCAGCTGTCCCCGTGTGCTCTGGGTGTCCCTCCGAGTGTTCCCAGCTGTCCCTGTGTCCCCAGGCTGTCCCCCTGGCTGTCCCTTGGGTGTCTCTCTGGGTGTCCCCAGCCATCCCCAGGCTGTCCCCCTGTCCCCTGGGTGTCTCCCTGGGTTTCTTCCTGTCCCCCCAGCTGTCCCCTGTTCCCCTAGGGGTCCCTCTGTCCCCCTGGGTGTCCCTCTGCGTGTCCTACTGTCCCCTGGCTGTCCCCCTGTCACCCTCCCTGTCCCTCTGGGTGCCCCCAGCTGCCCCTGGGGTGTCCCTGGGTGTCCCCTGGCTGTCCTTGTGTCCCCAGCTGCCCCAGGCTGTCCCTCTGGGTCTCCCCAGCTGTCCCCAGGCTGTCCCCCTGTCCCTGGGCTGTCCCTGGGTGTCCCTCTGTCCCCGGGTGTCCCCTCACCGTTGACGATGTCCGTCCTGCCGTCCATGGCGCCGCCTTTGTCCGACATCGCCGCTTCCTGCGGGTTCCCTGCGGGGACAGAGGGACCTGGGGCTGGGGCTGGGGCTGGGGCTGGGGCTGGAATTGGGGCTGGGGCTGGGGCTGGAGCTGGTTGGGGCTGGGGCTGGGGCTGGGGCTGGGGCTGGGGCTGGGGGCTGGAGCTGGGGCTGGGGCTGGGGCTGGGGCTGGGCTGGAACTGGGGCTGGGAAGCTGGAACTGGGCTGGAACTGGGGCTGGGGCTGGGGTGGGCTGGGGCTGGGGTGGAGCAGGGCTGGGGCTGGAACGGTGGGGCTGGGCTGGGGCTGGGGCTGGGGCTGGGGCTGGGTCTGGGGGCTGGGGCTGGGGTGGGGTGGAACTGGGGCTGGGGCTGGGGCTGGAGCTGGAATTGGGGCTGGGTGATGGGGCTGGGGCTGGGGCTGGGGCTGGAGCTGGGATGGGGCTGGGGCGGGGCTTGGGGCTGGAACTGGGGCTGGAGCTGGAACTGGGGCTGGAACTGGGGCTGGGGCTGGGGCTGGGGCTGGGGCTGGAGCAGGGCTGGGGCTGGGAACTGGGGCTGGGGCTGGGGCTGGGGCTGGAGGCTGGGGCTGGGGGCTGGGGCTGGGGCTGGAAACTGGGCTGGGGCTGGGCTGGAACTGGGCTGGGGCTGGGGCTGAACTGGGGCTGGGCTGGGGCTGGGGCTGGGGCTGGAGCGGGCTGGAACTGGGGCTGGGGCTGGGGCTTGGGCTGGGGCTGGGGCTGGGGCTGGAACTGGAGCTGGGGCTGGGGCCAGAACTGGGGCTGGGGCTGGGGCTGGGGCTGGGGCTGGGGCTGGAACTGGGGCTGGGGCTGGAACTGGGGCTGGAACTGGGGCTGGGGCTGGAACTGGGGCTGGAACTGGGGCTGGGGCTGGAGCTGGGGCTGGGGCTGGGGCTGGGGCTGGGGCTGGGGCTGGAGCTGGAACTGGAACTGGGGCTGGGGCTGGGGCTTGGGCTGGGGCTGGAGCAGCCCTGCCACGGCCCCCCCGGGCTGCCCCGGGCCCCCAACCCTGCCATGGCACTGAGAATGCTCCCAAAAACCTCCCATGGCACTGAGAATGCTCCCAAAAACCTTCCATGGCACTGAATATGTTCCCAAAAACCCCATTTCCCATGGAAAAACCACCTGGGAATGCTGCAGGACACCCAGCCCTGGCTCAGCTGTTCCCAAAAACCCCATGGAAAAACCACCTGGGAATGCTCCAGGACACCAAGCCCTGGCTTGGCTGTTCCCAAAAACCCCATTTTCCATGGAAAAACCACCTGGGAATGCTCCAGGACACCCAACCCTGGCTCAGCATCCCAGGAAAAGCTGCTCCCAAGGAATCTGGAACTCCCAGGGATCCATTTTTCAACACTCCCACAAAAAATTCCCATTTTCCCACTTGCCACAGGCCCCATGGTACCACGGATGTTCCCAAAAACTCCATTTTCCATGGAAAAACCACCTGGGAATGCTCCAGGACACCCAGCCCTGGCTCAGCATCCCGGGAAATACTGATCCTGAAAGATTTGTCATCCCAGGGATCCATTTTCGAACATTCCCCCACAAAACTCCCATTTTTCCACCTTCCACAGGCTCCACAGCACCATTTGCTGCTCCCAAAATCCCCATTTTCCAAGGAAAAAGGAAAGAGGAAGTTCTGGAACACCCAACCCTGGCTTGGCTGTTTCCAAAAACCCCATTTTCCATGGAAAAACCACCTGGAAAGGCTCCAGGACACCCAGCCCCAGCTCAGCATCCCAGGAAAAACCGATCCCAAGGAATTTTTCACCCCAGGGACACTTTTTGTAAACACATTCCCATAAAAAAAATTCCCTCTGGAATCTCTCCAGGAGAGCACTGGACACAGGGGCACCCCCAAAATCCATGGGAATGGGCAGGAGCAGAGGCAGCAGCTCCCTGCAATTCCCAGCTGCTCCAGGAGAGCTGGAATTCCACTGGAATTCCACAGAATTCCAAAGGCGAGCACGGCAATTATTTTTCCCTTTCAAATCCCGCAATTTTTGCTTCCATCCCAAGGAATTTTTTGCTTCCACTCCGAGGTGAGGGACTGGGAACAAAATTCCAGAGGGGAGGAATCCATTCCTGACCCCTCAGCCCCCCCACAGAGGGTGGGAAAGTCGCTGGGAATTGCAGGGAAAAACAACAAAATCCCGGGATTCTGCGGCTGCCTGGGCTCACATCTGGACAGGCTCAGCATTCCCGGCCTGACAGGGAAAATATCCCAGCCCAAAAATATCCCGGGGCATTCCAGAGCCTCTGGAATCGGGATCCGCCCGGCCCAGGCCTCCCCAAACTGGGATAAACTGGGACAGACTGGGATACACTGGGTAGCAATTCCAGAGTCATTCCCTGTCCATCCCACACAGCCCAAATTCCCCATGGGATCGGTTCCAGCCACCCTGGTGCTCCCAAAATTCCACCAATCCAACATTCCTGCAGCCCAGGGCTCTGGGATGGAAACCCCAAATCCTTTGGGATGGAGCCCCCAAATCCCCAGGGATGGAGTCCCCAAATCCTTTGGGATGGTGTCCCCAAATCCCTTAGAATGGAGCCCCAAAATCCTCACAGATGGAATCCCCAAATCCTTTGGGATGGAGCCCCCAAATCCTTTGGAATGGAGCCCCCAAATCCTCTGGGACTGAACCCCCAAATCCCCAGGGATGGAATCCCAAATTCCCAAAGGATGGGAACCCAAAACCCCTTGGAACAGAATCCCAAATTCTTTAGGGGTCAAGCCCCCAAATCCCTCAGAATGGAACCCACAATTCCTCACAGATGGAGCCCCCAAATCCCTTGGAATGAAGCCCCAAATCCTCTGGGATGAAGCCCTCAAATCCTCTGGGATTGAGCCCCAAAATCCCCAGGGATGAAATCCCAAATTCCTCCGGGATGGAAACCCCAAATCCCTTGCAGCCCCCAAATCCTCTGGGGTTGAGCCCCCAAATCCCCAAGGATGGAATCCCCAAATCCCCAAGGATGGAATCCCCAAATCCCCAAGGATGGAAACCCCAAATCCCTTGGAATGGAGCCTCCAAATTCTCTGGAATTGAGCCCCCAAATAACTTGGAACAGAACACCTGATTCCTCAGGGATGGAGCCCCCAAATCCTTTGGGATGGAGCCCCAAATCCCCAGGGATGGAATCCCAAATTCCCCCAAGATGGAAACCCCAAATCCCTTGGAACAGAACCCCCAATTCCTCAGGAATCAAACCCCCAAATCCCTCAGAATGGAACCCACAATTTCTCAGGGATGGAGCCCCCAAATCCCTTGGAATGAAGCCCCAAATTCCTTTGGGATAGAGCCCCCGAATCCTTTGGGATGGAGTCCCCAAATGCTTTGGGATGGAGCCCCAAAATCCTCTGGGACTGAGCCTCCAAATCCTCAGGGATGGAGCCCCCAAATCCCTTGGAATGGAGCCCCCAAATCCTCACAGATGGAATCTCCAATTCCTTTGGGATGAAGCCCCTAAATCCCCCGGGATCAGAGCCCCCAAATCCCTTGGAATGGAGCCCCAAAATCCTCTGGGATGGAGCCCCCAAATCCCTTGGAACAGAACCCCCAAATCCTTAGGGACTGAGCCCCCAAATCCCTTGGAACAGAACCCCCAAATCCTCAGGGATGGAGCCCCCAAATCCCTTGGGATGGAGCCCCCAAATCCCTGGGATCAGAGCCCTCCCCTCCCCCCCCAGACGCTTTTGGGGTGCTCAAACCCCTCCCCCCCTCCCCCTGAGCCCCTTTCACCCCAAACCCCCCCAGGCAGGAAAATCCCATCCAAACATTCCCAGATTTCCGGGACGTGGGTGGATAATCCCAGCCCTTCCCTGAAGGTCCCACGGTTCCCAATTAACGCCGTTAATTACTGCTAATTAGCGACTTCCCCTTCGGAATCCCATGGGAACCCCCAATTCCCACCCAGGAACATCCCCAGGGATGCAGCTCCCCCTTCCCTATGGATTTTCCCCAATTTTGGGAACACCCCGAGCCCATTCCCAGCCTGGGCAGACACTAATTAACAGGGGGGGGTTAACGAGCCCCGTGAGCCTCAGGAGCATTCCCAGATCCCCAGGGGCATTCCCAGATCCCCAGGAGCATTCCCAGGAGTCCCTGAGCCTGAGGAAATCCCAAAAATCCCCCAAAATCCCAAAAATCCCGTGGGCTCACCTGTGCCAGGCGCCGGGGGACAGCGGGGCTGGAGCTGGGGGGGGGAGCGCGGGGTCAAACCCTGGGGACCCCCCAAATTTTGGGGAAACCCCCCCAAAATCCCAGGAGAACCATCCCAGATTTTTGGGAACCCCCCCCCACCCAAATCCCTGGGAAATCCCCCCCCAATCCCTGGGAAATCAGCCCCGATTTTTGGGAACTCCCCCTAATTCCTGAAGAATTCCCTCAGTCCCTGGGGAATTTTTGGGGACCCCTCCCAATCCCTGGGGATCCCCTGATTCCCAGAAAATCCCTGGTGATCCCAAATTTTTGGAAACCTTCCCAATCCCTGAGAACCCCCTGATCCTTGGGAACTCCCAATTTTTGGGGACCCCCTCAATTCCTGGACATTCCCGATTTTTGGGGACCCCCCCAATCCCTGGAAAATCCCCTCATTCCCTGCAGATTCCCAATTTTTGGGGCTCCCCTTCAATTCCTGGATATTCCCAGGTTTTGGAAACCCCAAATTCCCTGGAGACCCCAAATTTTGGGGGAGCCCCGATCCCTGAAAAATTCCCTCAATCCCTGGGGACCCCAAATTTTTGGGGGTCTCCCGATCCTTGGGAAACCCCCCCCGATCCCTGGGGATTCCCGATTTTTGGGGAACCCCCCCGATCCCTGGGGATTCCAAATTTTTGGGGACCCCCCCCAATCCCTGGGGACCCCCCAGGACTCTCCTGGAAGAGCCAAGGATGAGGAGCTTTGGAATTTGGGGGGGGGGAAAAAAACGTCTCAGGGATCCCCCAAAAATCTCAGGGACCCCCTCAGGACACCCCCAAAAATTCAGGGATTCCCCCCCTGAGCCCCCCCAAAATCTCTGGGATCCTTCACAGACCCCCCCCCAAAAATCTCAGGGAACCCCCCCCAAAACCCTTCCAAAAGCTTGGGAATCACCCCAAAAATTCACAGACCCCTCCCACACCCCAAAAACCTCAGGGACCCCTCCAGGGCCCCCCCAAATATTCAGGGACCCCCCCAGAACCCCCCAAAGGCTCAAGGGCCCCCCCCAAACACTCAAGGACTCCCCTAAGGGACCCCCAAAGGACCAGGGACCCCCCCAGGACACCCCCAAAATTTGAGGGGCCCCCCCAGAGACTCAGAGACCCCCCAAACGCCCCCCCAGGGTCACCCCAAACACTCAAAGACCCCCCCCAAAGGGTCCCCTCAAGGCTCAGGGACCCCCCCAAACCCCCCCAAAGGCTCGGGGACCCCCGGGAATCACCAGGGACCCCCCCAAAAGGCTCCGGGCCCCCCCAAAAGGCTCCGGGCCCGCCCCCCAAGGGCCCCCCAAAGGCTCCAGGACCCCCCAAAACTCCCCCCCGTTACCCCCCCGCCCCCCTCAGCCCCCGCTGCCCCCCCCCGGGATCCCCCCCCCCCTCCACCCCCGGGCCCGCCCCCGCCCCGGGGCTGGGGAAGGCCCGAGGCCGCGGGGGCCGCGTCCGGACCGGGGGCAGCGGAGGCCGCGCACCGACCCGAGTGTCCCGGAGGGTCCCGGCGGGTCCCGGGCGGTGCCGGGGGGTGCGGCCGGGCTCAGTGGCGGCCGCCGCGGCTCCCCCCGGCCGCTCCAGCGCCGGCCCCGGGCCCGGGCCCCGCCGCCGCCATCTTAACGCGCCGCCCCCGCCGCCTCGCTTGGCGGCACCGGCCGACGCTTTTGCGGCACCGCGGGCGGCGCTTTACGGGCAGCGGCCGCTGCGCGACAGCACCGGGAGCGCCCCCCCCACCCCCGGCGTTGCCATGGGAACGGTGCCCCCCCCCGGTGTTATTGTGGGGTCGCTCTGTGCCCCCCCCCCTTTATTATTGTAGGGTCACCCCTGTGTAGGGTCACTCTGTCCCACCCCAAAGTCCCTGTAGGGTCACCCCTGCTTAGGGTCACCCCTGGTTGGGGTCACTCTGGGTAGGGTCACTCTGTGCCCCCCCTGTTTGGGGTCACTCTGTGCCCCCCGTGCCCCCCCCACTTTATTATTGTAGGGTCAGCCCTGTTTGGGGTCACTCTGTGCCCCCCTTTATTATTGTAGGGTCACCCCTGTGTAGGGTCAGCCCTGTTTGGGGTCAGCCCTGCTTAGGGACACTCTTGTCCTCCCCGGTGTTATTGTAGGGTCACTGTGACCCCCCTTTATTATTGTAGGGTCACCCCTGGTTGGGGTCACCCCTGTTTGGGGTCACTCTGTGTAGGGTCACTCTGTGTCCCCCCCTTTATTATTGTAGGGTCACCCTTGTGTAGGGTCACTCTGTCCCACCCCAAAGTCCCTGTAGGGTCACTCCTGCTTAGGGTCAGCCCTGTTTGGGGTCACTCTGTGTCCCCCCCCTTTATTATTGTAGGGTCAGCCCTGCTTAGGGGCGCTCTTGTCCTCCCCGGGGCTGCTGTAGGGTCGCTTCGTGCCCCGGGGTTGTTGTAGGGTCACTCTGTGCCCCCCCACCTTTATTATTGTAGGCTCACCCCTGTTTGGGGTCACTGTGTGCCCCCCCTTTATTATTGTAGGGTCACCCCTGTTTGGGGTCACTCTGTGCCCCCCCTTTATTATTGTAGGGTCACTCTGTGCCCCCCCCCCTTTATTATTGTAGGGTCACCCCTGTTTGGGGTCACTCTGTGCCCCCGTTTATTATTGTAGGGTCACCCCTGTTTAGGCTCAGCCCTGTTTGGGGTCAGCCCTGCTTAGGGACACTCTTGTCCTCCCCGGTGTTATTGTAGGGTCACTGTGACCCCCCTTTATTATTGTAGGATCACCCCTGTTTGGGGTCACCCCTGTTTGGGGTCACTCTGTGTCCCCCCCTTTAATATTGTAGGGTCAGCCCTGCTTAGGGGCGCTCTTGTCCTCCCCGGGGCTGCTGTAGGGTCGCTTCGTGCCCCGGGGTTGTTGTAGGGTCACTCTTTGCCCCCCTTTATTATTGTAGGGTCACCCCTGTGTAGGCTCAGCCCTGTTTAGGGTCAGCCCTGTTGGGTTTGTTGGTGTTATTGTAGGGTCACTGTGACTCTTCTTTATTATTGTAGGGTCACCCCTGTGTAGGGTCACTCTGTCCCACCCCAGTGTTACTGTAGGGTGTCCCTGTGTCCCCCAGCCCCATGTCCCTGTAGGGTCACCCCTGTTTAGGGTCACTGTCCCTGTGGGTTTGTGTTGTGGGTTGTTTGGGTCATCCCTGTTTGGGGTCACTCTGTGTAGGGTCACTCTGTGCCCCCCCGTTTGGGGTCACTCTGTGCCTCCCCTTTATTATTGTAGGGTCAGCCCTGTTTGGGGTCAGCCCTGTTTGGGGTCAGCCCTGCTTAGGGACACTCTTGTCCTCCCCGGTGTTATTGTAGGGTCACTGTGACCCCCCTTTATTATTGGAGGGTCACCCCTGTTTAGGGTCACTCTGTGCCTCCCCCCCCTTTATTTTGTAGGGTCACCCCTGTGTAGGGTCACCCCTGTGTAGGGTCACCCCTGTGTAGGGTCACTCTGTCCCCTCCCAGTGTTACTGTAGGGTGTCCCTGTGTCCCCCACCCCCATGTCCCTGTAGGGTCACCCCTGTTTAGGGTCACTGCCCCACCCCTGTTTAGGGTCACTCCTGTTTAGGGTCACTCTGCCCCTCCCAAAGTCCCTGTAGGGTCACCCCGTTCCTGTAGGGTCACCCCGATGTCCCTGTAGGGTTCCCCCCTGTTTAGGACCACCCCAATGTCCCTGTAGGGTCCCCCCCTGTTTAGGGTCACCCCAAAGCCCCTATAGGGTCACCCCAAAGTCCCTGTAGGTTCCCCCCGGTTTAGGGTCACCCCAAAGCCCCTATAGGGTCACCCCAAAGCCCCTGTAGGGTCCCCCCCTGTTTAGGGTCACCCCAATGCCCCTATAGGGTCACCCCAAAGCCCCTGTAGGGTCCCCCCCTGTTTAGGGCCACCCCAAAGTCCCTGTAGTTCCCCCCTGTTTAGGGTCACCCCAATGCCCCTGTAGGTTCCCCCCAAAGTCCCTGTAGGTTCCCTCTGGTTTAGGGTCACCCCAAAGCCCCTATAGGGTCACGCCAAAGCCCCTGTAGGGTTCCCCCCGGTTTAGGGCCACCCCAAAGCCCCTGTAGGTTCCCCCCAAAGTCCCGGTTTAGGGCCACCCCACAGCCCCTGTAGGGCTACCCCACAGTCCCTGTTTAGGGCCACCCCACAGCCCCGGTTTAGGGCCACCCCACAGTCCCTGTTTAGGGCCACCCCACAGCCCCGGTTTAGGGCCACCCCACAGTCCCTGTTTAGGGCCACCCCACAGCCCCTGTTGTTTAGGGCCACCCCACAGCCCCTGTTTAGGGCCACCCCACAGCCCCTGTTGTTTAGGGCCACCCCACAGTCCCTGTTTAGGGCCACCCCACAGCCCCTGTTGTTTAGGGCCACCCCACAGCCCCTGTTTAGGGCCACCCCACAGCCCCTGTTTAGGGCCAACCCCACAGCCCCTGTTGTTAGGGCCACCCCACACCCCCGTTCAGGGCCACCCACACCCCTGTTCAGGGCCACCCCACAGCCCCTGTTGTTAGGGCCACCCCACACCCCTGTTTAGGGCCACCCCACAGCCCCTGTTTAGGGCCACCCCACAGCCCCTGTTTAGGGCCACCCCACACCCCCTGTTCAGGGCCACCCCGCAGCCCCTGTTGTTTAGGGCCACCCCGCAGCCCCTGTTGTTTAGGGCCACCCCACAGTCCCTGTTTAGGGCCACCCCGCAGCCCCTGCAGCTCCCCGTCCCCATTCCCAGGCGGAGCCGCTCCCATCACCAGCTCTTTATTGGGGACACCGCGGGGGCGGGGGGGGGGACACCGCCCCAAATGGGGGGTCCCTGTGCCCCCCGCCCCCCAAAAACCCCACAGACTGGGGGAGGGGGGAGGTCCCGGCCCCCCCCTTCGGCTCCTCTTCATCCTCTTCATCCTCATCAACGCCTCCTGTGGGGCCGGGCGCGTCGGGGCCGCGGGGATCCCAAAGCCGCCCTACATGAGCCGGCACTGCTCGCCACTGACCCCCCCCGGCAGCTCCAGGTTCAGTCCGGGGGGCTGCGGGGTCACACCGGGGTCACCCCGAGTCCATGGGGTCACACCAGGGTCACCCCGAGTCCATGGGGTCACCCCGAATCTATGGGGTCACACCGGGGTCACCCCGAGTCCATGGGGTCATCCCGAATCCATGGGGTCACCCCGAATCCATGGGGTCACGGGTCCCGAGTCCATGGGGTCACACCGGGGTCACCCCGAATCCATGGGGTCACGGGGTCACCCCGAGTCCATGGGGTCACCCCAATCTATGGGGTCACACCAGGGTCACCCCGAATCCATGGGGTCACCCCAAATCCATGGGGTCACACCAGGGTCACCCCAAATCTATGGGGTCACCCCAAATCTATGGGGTCACACCAGGGTCACCCCAAATCTATGGGGTCACACCAGGGTCACCCCGAATCCATGGGGTCACCCCAACTCTGTGGGATCACCCCGAATCTATGGGGTCACGCCAAATGTATGGGGTCACCCCAAACCTATGGGATCACCCCAAACTCTATGGGATCACCCCAAATCTATGGGGTCACACCAGGGTCACCCCAAATCCATGGGATCACCCCAAATGCATGGGGTCACCCCAAATCTTCTGGGGTAACCCCAAATCTATGGGGTGAGCCCAAATCTATGGGGTCACCCCGAATCCATGGGATCACCCCAAATCCATGGGGTCACACCAGGGTCACCCCGAATCTATGGGGTCACCCCAAATCTATGGGGTCACCCCAAACCTATGGGGCCACCCCAACTCTATGGGATCACCCCAAATCTTCTGGGGTAACCCCAAATCTACAGGGTCACCCCAAATCTATGGGGTCACCCCAAATGTATGGGGTCACCCCAACTCTATGGGGTCACCCCAACTCTACAGGTTCACCCCAAATCTTTTGAGGTCACCCCAACTCTATAGGGTCACCCCAAATCTTTTGGGGTTACCCCAACTCTATGGGATCACCCCAAATCTTGGTCACCCCAAATCTTTTAGAGGTCGGTCCCCCAAAATCTACGGGGTCACCCCCAACTCTATGGGATTACCCCAAATCTTTTGGGGTAACCCCAAATCTATGGGGTCACCCCAAATCTATGGGATCACCTCAATTCTATAGAGTCACCCCAAATGCATGGAGTCAGCCCGACTCTATAGGATCACCCCAACTCTATGTGGTCACCCCAAATGGATGGGGTCACCCCAAATCTATGGGGTCATCCCGAATCTATGGGATCACCCCAACTCTACAGGGTCACCCCAAATGCATGGGGTCACCCCAACTCTATGAGATCACCCCAAATCTTCTGAGATCACCCCAAACCTATGGGATCACCCCAAACTCTATGGGATCACCCCAAATCTTCTGGGGTAACCCCAAACCTTTTGAGGTTGGTCACCCAAAATCTATGGGGTCACCCCAAATCCTTTTAGGGCGGGGTCCCAGCGGCGCCCCCGAGCACTCACCGTGTCCCCCACCAGCTCCTTGGGGGGGTGGCCCAGGTCCTGCAGCTGCGGGGAACAGAGGGGGGTCAGTGCGGGGCCGGCCGCTTTTGGGGCTCCCCGGGCCCCCCGTACCTGCTGCATCAGCTCCAGCCGCTTTTGGGGCTCCCCGGGCCCCCCGTACCTGCTGCATCAGCTCCAGCAGCCGCTTTTGGGGCTCCCCGGGCCCCCCGTACCTGCTGCAGCAGCTCCAGCAGCTTTTGGGGCTCCCCGGGCCCCCCGTACCTGCTGCAGCAGCTCCAGCAGCCGCTTTTGGGGCTCCCCGGGCCCCCCGTACCTGCTGCATCAGCTCCAGCAGCCGCTTTTGGGGCTCCCCGGGCCCCCCGTACCTGCTGCATCAGCTCCAGCAGCTTTTGGGGCTCCCGGGCCCCCCGTACCTGCTGCAGCAGCTCGGCCGCTTTTGGGGCTCCCCGGGCCCCCCGTACCTGCTGCAGCAGCTCCAGCAGCTTTTGGGGCTCCCCGGGCCCCCCGTACCTGCTGCAGCAGCTCCAGCAGCCGCTTTTGGGGCTCCCCGGGCCCCCCGTACCTGCTGCATCAGCTCCAGCAGCCGCTCGAAGCGCTGCCGCCGCTGCCCCTCGGGCTCCCCGGGCCGCTCCCGCTCCAGCTCCGCGCAGATCCGCAGCATCAGCGCCTGCTGCGCCCGGAACCGCTCCCGCTGCTCGGGGGGCAGCGCCGGGCCGTGCTGCCGCAGCCACTCCGGGAACTGGGGATGGAGGGATCACCGTGAGACCCCCAAATCCCACCCAAACCGCTCCGGGGCCAGCTCCGGGCCGTGCTGCCGCAGCCACTCCGGGAACTGCGGGCAGTGGGGTCACCGTGAGACCCCCCGGGACCCCCAAATCCCACCGGAACCCCTCCAGGGGCAGCCCCGGGCCGTGCTGCCGCAGCCACTCCGGGAACTGCGGACAGTGGGGTCACCGTGAGACCCCCGGGAACCCCCCATGGGACCCCCAAATCCCACCGGAGCCGCTCCGGGCACAGTGACACCCCCCCCCCCCCTCCCCCAGTGCTGCCGCAGCCCCTCCGGGTATTGGAAACATTGAGGGGACAGCGAGGGGACATTGGGGTCACCCCCATGGGACCCCCAATGGGACCCCAATGGGACCCCCATGGGACCCCCGATGGGACCCCGATATCGCAGAGAAAAGGGGGAAATGTCCCAGTACAGCCCCGGGGGGGGACAGGGACAGACCCTGGGGACAGGAGGGACCCCCCAACACACCCCAAAAGGGACAGTGGCACCCCAGGACAGGCCCTAGGGACAGGAGGAGACCCCAAAAGGGACAGTGGCACCCCAGGACAGACCCGGGGACAGGAGGGACCCCCCAGCACACCCCAAAAGGGACAGTGGCACCCCAGGACAGGCCCTGGGGACAGGAGGGACCCCAGGTTTTGGGGGAGCTTCTCCCTATTTCAGGGATGATTCCCCCAGGATTTTGGGAACCCCCTTGTCCAGGTTTTTGGGGCCCCCTCCCAGGTTTTTGGGGTCCTCTCCCCATTTTTTGGGGTCCCCTCCCCGTTTTTGGGGTCCCACCTGCTCAGGGACCTCCTCGAGGGATGGGCAGAGCTCCTCCTTGGACAGCACACGATGTCCCCTTGACCCCTACACCTTTCCCATGCCCCAAGGGGCACCCCCGGAGTTTTGGGGTCCCCTCCCCGTTTTTTGGGGTCCCCTCCCCGGTTTTTGGGGTCCCACCTTCTCAGTGACCTCCTTGAGAGAGGGGCAGAGCTCCTCCTTGGGCAGCAGGGACTGCACGATGTCCCCATGACCCCCTGAATTTCCCACCCCCCAAGGGACCCCTCCAGGATTTTGGGGACCCCCACCAGGTTTTTTGGGTTCCCCCCAGGTTTTTTGGGGTTCCCTCCCCATTTTTTGGGCTCCCACCTGCTCAGGGACCTCCTTGAGGGAGGGGCAGAGCTCGTCCTTGGGCAGCAGGGACTGAATGACCCCCCCTGATCTCCCCAGCTTTTCAGGGAGCCTCCCCCCATTTCAGGGACCTCCTCGGAGTTTTGGGGGGACACCCCCAGGATTTTTGGGGTCCCCTGCCAGTCTTTTGGGTGTTTTTGGGTATGTTTGGGTGGATTTTGGTAATTTTGGGAGAGTTTTGAGGTCCCTGATTTCATTTTTGGGGTGAATTTTAGGATTTTCGGGGTCACTCGCACAGACATCTGCACCTGAGCCATCCCAGACCAGATTTTGGGGCGTTTCTCATCCATTTTCACCCCATTTTCGGGTGGATTTTTCCCATTTTTAATCATTCTTGAGTATTTCGGGGGGCATTTCTGGGGGGAGTGGGGTTTTTGAGGTGGCTGATGCCGTTTTTGGGGGGAATTTTGGGCTCCCACCTTGTCGGTGATCTCCTTGAGGGAGGGGTAGAGCACGTCCTTGGACAGCAGGGACTCCATGATGCTGCGCATGACGGGCAGGACGCCGTCCCCGCCGCCCTCCTCCAGCCCCAGCCCCTCCAGGGCCTTCGCCAGCTCCTCCTCCGAGCCCGGGGAATTCTGGGGGGTCCCCGGGATCCTGTGAGCCCCTGGAATTCCGGGAGAGCCCCCCCAGGATCCCGGGAAGAGGTGGGGATACCTGGAGGTCGCTGGTGTTCTTGGCCAGCCCGCTCAGGGTCTCCTTGAGGCAGGAGGTGAATTCCTGCTGCGAGGCCGCGTCGCTGCCTGGGGGAGTAGGAATGGGATTGGGAATGGGATTGGGAATGGGATTGGGATGGGGGATAATGGCAATAATGGCACGTCCTGCTGAGGTGTTGGCTGAGAGAACCCAATCCCAAACTGGGGGGGATAATTCCAAATGGGATTGGGAATAGGGAGACACTGGGGAGCTCAACTGGGTCTTGTCTTGGAGATCCTGATCCCAAGATGGGAATCCCTGGGGTTTGAAGGAGTGGGAATAATGGGGGATGATGGGAATAATGGGGTGTCCTGCTGGGGTGTTGGCTGGGGGAACCTGATCCCAAATGGGGGGCCTGTGGGATTAGGAATGTGGGCTGGGAATGGGGGGACACCAGGGACCCCACAGGGGTCTTGTCTCGGCGATCCCAATCCCAAATGGGAATCCCAGGGGTCTTGAGGGATTGGGAAAGGGGGTCAGGAATGGGGGGACGCCAGGTACCCCACTTGGGTCTTGCCTTGGGGACCTCAAATGGGGACACTGGGACCCCTGGAGTTCCCCACTCTGGTCCTTCCTTGGGGAAACGCTTCCCAAATGGTCCCACGTGTCCATGGCATCCCCAAAAACCCCAAACATTCCTCCCTGCTGGCAGTGGGAGAAGTTTTGGGGCACCCAGGAAAACCCAGAGGTGTCCCCGGCCCCACGCCCAACTGGGGACCCCCAAATCCCTGTCCCACCCCAGAGAGGCACCGGGGCGGATCTGGGGGGTGACAACAGGAACAGGGATCGGGAACAGGGACCAGGGAACAGGGACAGGGATCGGGAACAGGGACCAGGGAACAGGGATCGGGAACAGGGACCAGGATTGGGAACAGGGACCAGGGACAGAAACAGGGACAGGGACAGGGACCAGGATTGGGAACAGGGACCAGGATTGGGAACAGGGACAGGGATCGGGAACAGGGACCAGGATTGGGAACAGGGACCAGGGACAGAAACAGGGAACAGGAACAGGGACAGGGATCGGGAACAGGGACCAGGATTGGGAACAGGGACTAGGATTGGGAACAGGGACCAGGATTGGGAACAGGGACCAGGGACAGAAACAGGGACAGGGACAGGGACCAGGATTGGGAACAGGGAACAGGATTGGGAACAGGGAACAGGAACAGGGACCAGGACTGGGAACAGGGACCAGGGACAGGGACAGAAACAGGAACAGGGACCAGGATTGGGAACAGGGACCAGGGACAGAAACAGGGACAGGGACCAGGATTGGGAACAGGGAACAGGAACAGGGACAGGGACAGGAACAGGGAACAGGAACAGGAACAGGAACAGGAACAGGGATCGGGACCAGGATTGGGAACAAGGACCAGGACTGGGAAAAGGGACCAGGAAAAGGGACCAGGAACAGGGAACAGGAACAGGGACAGGAACAGGGACCAGAATTGGGAACAGGGAACAGGAACAGGGACCGGGATTGGGAACAGGGACCAGGATTGGAAAAAGGGACCAGGACCAGGACCAGGGAACAGAACACGGACCAGGATCGGGAACAGGGACCAGCATTGGGAAAAGGGACCAGGATTGGGAAAAGGGAACAGGATTGGGAAAAGGGAACAGGATTGGGAACAGGGACCAGGATTGGGACCAGGGACCAGGAACAGGGATCAGGAACAGGGACCGGGATTGGGAACAGGGACCAGGATTGGGAAAAGGGAACAGGATTGGCAACAGGGACCAGGATTGGGACCAGGGACCAGGAACAGGGATCAGGAACAGGGACCGGGATTGGGAACAGGGACCAGGATTGGGAAAAGGGAACAGGATTGGCAACAGGGACCAGGATTGGGACCAGGGACCAGGAACAGGGATCAGGAACAGGGACCGGGATTGGGAACAGGGACCAGGATTGGGAAAAGGGAACAGGATTGGCAACAGGGACCAGGATTGGGACCAGGGACCAGGAACAGGGATCAGGAATAGGGACCGGGATTGGGAACAGGGACCAGGAATGGGGACAGGAACAGGGACAGAGACATGGATGCTTCCGTGGACTGGGAATAGGGACTGGGAACATGGATTGGGATTGGGAACAGTGACCAGGAATGGGGACGGGGACTGGGAACTGGAACAGGGACTGGGAATGGGGACCAGGAACTGGGATAGGGACCCCTCCATGGATTGGGAACAGTGACTGGGAACAGGGACCAGGAACAGGCACTGGGAACAGGGACTGGGATTGGGAACAGTGACCAAGAACAGGGACAAGGAACAGGGACTGGGATTGGGAACAGTGACCAGGAACAGGACTGGGGACCAGGAACTGGGAACAACCTGGATTGGGAACAGGGAACAGGGAGCAGGAACAGGGATTGGGAACAGGAATAGGGACTGGGAACAGAATCAGGGATCAGGAACTGGGAAGGGGAATAGTGACTGGGAACAAGGACTCGGAACAGGAACAGGGATCAGGAATAGGGACTGGGATCAGGAACAGGGAGAGGGAGCACGGACTGGGACAGAGAACAGGAATGGGGAACAGGCACTGGCATCAGGAACAGAGATCAGGAACAGGGACAGGGAACAGGGACTGGGACAGGAACAGGAATGGGGACAGGGAACAGAGACTGGGAACAGGGACGGGGAACAGGGACTGGGATCAGGAATAGGGACTGGGACAGGGAACAGGAACGGGGAACGGGGATGGGGAACAGGGACTGGGATCAGGAACAGGGAATAGGAATGGGGAATAGGGACTAGGATCAGGGACAGGGAACAGGGACTGGGATCAGGAACAAGGACTGGGAACAGGGACTGGGACAGGGAACAGCAATGGGGAATGGGAACAGGGAGCAGGAACAGGGAGCAGGGAGCAGGATTGGGAACAAACACAACCCCGAAGCATCCAGGGCTGTTCCGGGGTGGGATCCCCTCGTTCCCACCCCACTCCCACCCCACTCCCACCCCACTCCCACCCCACTGACCGACTTTCCCGGCAGCTTCCGAGAGCTTCTGGAACTGCTCCACGAGCTGGGGCTCCTGGCGGGCCAGCTCCTGCATGGCCTCCTGGAACTCGGCCGCCGCCTGCGCCGCCAGCTCGCCCTCAAAGAGCTCCTGGAAGAACCTCTCCTGCGAGGAGAACAGCGAGCCCTGGGCACGGGGTCAGCGCGGCCCCACGGCCCCAAAACGGGGGGAAAAAGGGGATTTTGGGGGGTCCCACCTTGGCGGAGTCGGCGGCGGAGGAGGGGGAGGGGGGAGAGGAGGAGCTGGGAGCGGGGGAGGGGCGGCTCTGCTCGAAGTCGTCCAGGGCACCTGGGGGGAATCGGGGTGGGGGACCCCGAGAAAGGGCTGGGAAAGGGGGTCCTTGCAGCCCGGAGCAAGGGCAGGGGTGCTGCTGACTGATTGTACCCCCAGACTGCACCCCAAAACTGCACCCCGATAACTGTACCCTAAAATGTACCCCAAAAACTGTACCCTGATAACTGTACCCCAAAAATGTACCCCAAAACTGCACCCTGATAACTGTACCCCAAACTGTGCCCCAAAACTGCACCCCGATAACTGTACCCTAAAATGTACCCCAAAAACTGCACCCCGATAACCCCCATCATTTATTGTACCCCAAAACTGCACCCTGATAACTGTACCCTAAAATGTACCCCAAACTGCACCCCAAAAACTGCACCCTGATAACTGTACCCGAAAATGTACCCCAAAACTACACTTCGGTAACTGTACCCCAAAAATGTACCCCAAAAACTGCACCCTGATAACTGTACCCGAAAATGCACCCCACCACTCCTTGTACCCCAATAACTTCACCCCATCAACTGCACCCCAAAACCACACCCCAGTAACTGCACCCCAATAACCACACACCCCACAGACCCCAACCAACCGCACCCCAATAACTGCCACCCCTAACTGCACCCCAATAACTGCACCCCAATATCCCCCACCCCTAACTGCACCCCAATAACTGCACCCCAATATCCCCCACCCCTAATTGCATCCCAATAACTGCACCCCAATATCCCCCACCACTGATTGCACCCCAATAACTGCACCCCACTAACCACCTTCAGTAATTGCACCCCAAAACTGCACCCCAACAACCCCCATCCCAATTGCACCCCAAGGAGCCCCAAATCCCACAGCACCCCCTAATCTCCAACACCACCTCACCCCACAAACTGCACCCCAATAACCCCCATCCCAATTGCACCCCAAACTTCCCCCCCAGGTGCCCTGCACACCCACGAACTGCACCCCAATAATCCCTAGCCCCACTGCAGCCCAATAACTGCACCCCAATAACCTCGGCCCCTAATTTCACCCCAAAACTGCACCCCAATAACCCAAATCCCATTGCACCCCAATAACCCCCACCCCTAACTGCACCCCAATAACCCAAATCCCATTGTGCCCCAACAGCCCCCACCCCTAACTGCACCCCAAGAACTGCACCCCAAAACCCTCACCCCCCTCACATCCCTCTGTACCCCAATAGCCCCCAGACCCCCCCGTACTCCAGTGACCCCCCCCAAATCCCCCAGACCCCAATAACCCCTCCAGCCCTTCCCGACCTCCCTGACCCCAATAACCCCCGAGTCCCCCTGACCCCAAATAACCCCCGGAACCCTGAATCCCAATAAACCCGGAACCACCTGAACCCCAAATAACCCCCGGAACCCCAATAACCCCGAGCCCCCCCGGACCCCAATAACCCTCACCCCAAGGCCCCCTGTCCCCCCCGCCCCCCTCACCCCAAAGGACCCCCCGCGACCCCATTGCACCCAACAAGCCCCGAACCCCCAACAGCCCAGCCCCTCACGACCCCTGTCCCCGATCCCCCCTCACCCCAATATCCCCCGGCCCCTCACGACCCCGTCCCCGAGCCCCCCCGAGCCGAAAAGACCCCCGACCCCATTGCACCCAACAAACCCCGAACCCCCAAAAGCCCAAACAACCCCCAGCCCCTCACGACCCCCCCTCACCCCAAGGCTCCCCTCGCCCCAGGGCCCCCCCGTGCCCTCGCCTCCCCTCACCCCGAAGACCCCTGACTCCATTGCACCCAACAAACCCCGAACCCCAAACCCCAAACAGCCCCCGGCCCCTCACGACCCCTGTCCCCGATCCCCCCGAGCCCCAAAGACCCCCGACCCCATTGCACCCAACAAACCCCGAACCCCCAAAAGCCCAAACAACCCCCAGCCCCTCCCGATCCCCCCTCACCCCAAGGCTCCCCTCACCCCAGGGTCTCCCCCGTGCCCTCGCCCCCCCCCACCCCAAAGACCCCTGACCCCATTGCACCCAACAAACCCCGAACCCCCAACAGCCCCCGGCCCCTCACGACCCCGTCCCCGAGCCCCCCTCACCCCAATAACCCCTGACCCCATTGCACCCAACAAACCCCGAACCCCAAACCCCCAAAACCCCCGGGCCCTCCCGATCCCCCCCCTCACCCCAAGGCCCCCCTGTCCCCCCGCCCCCCTCACCCCAAAGACCCCCGATCCCATTGCACCCAACAAACCCCGAACCCCCAACAGCCCCCGGCCCCTCACGACCCCTGTCCCCGAGCCCCCCGAGCCCCAAAGACCCCCGATCCCATTGCACCCAACAAACCCTGAACCCCAATAACCCCCCAACAGCCCCCGGCCCCTCACGACCCCGTCCCCGAGCCCCCCTCACCCCAAAGACCCCTGACCCCATTGCACCCAACAAACCCCGAACCCCAAACCCCCAAAACCCCCGGCCCCTCCCGATCCCCCCGTGGCCCCAGGGCCCCCCCGTGCCCGCGGTCCCCCCTCACTCTCCAGCAGCTCCTCCAGCTCCGGGTCGGGCCCCGGCCCCGGGCCCGGCTCCGCCGCCATCTTGGCCCGCTCCGCCCTCCGCCGCCAGGGGGCGCTGCCGCGGGGACACGCCCCCTTCCCGCCCACAGGGAGGACACGCCCCCTCCGCCGGCCCCCTGCAAAGCCCGGAACCGGATCCGGGAGCGGGAGCGGTGACCGGGAATAGCGACCGGGCTGGAATCAAGGGAATTCCCGCCTCTGCGCGCGATTTAAATATGCAAATATGCAAATATGTGAGTTGAGAGAAGCGTCACTGCTCTGAAAATCTGTCCATCAACTCAGGTTCTACCCACTACAACGTGGGACCTGGAAAGGGACCGGGAACAGGGACTGGGAACCGCATCCCAGATTTTGGGGTCCCTGAGGTCTCAGATTTTGGGGTCCCTGGTTCCTGAGGTCTCAGATTTTGGAATCTCTTTCCCGAGGTCCCAGCTTTTGGGGTCCCTGTCCCGGGGTCCCAGATTTCGGGGTCCCTCGTCCTTGAAGTCTCAGATTTTGGGGTCTCTGGTCCCTGAGGTCCCAGATTTTGGGAGCCCAGAGCTTGGACGTCCCAGCTTTTGGGGTCCCTGTCCCGGGGTCCCAGCTTTTGGGGTCCTTGTCCTGACGTCTCAGGTTTTGGGAGCCCAGAGCTTCGAGGTCCCAGCTTTTGGGGTCCCTGAGGTCCCAGCTTTTGGGGTCCCTGAGGTCCCAGATTTTGGGGGTCCCTCTCCCGAGGTCCCAGATTTTGGGGTCCCTGTCCTGACTCAGATTTTGGGAGCCCAGAGCTTGGACGTCCCAGCTTTTGGGGTCCCTGTCCCGGGGTCCCAGATTTTGGGGTCCCTCGTCCCTGAAGTCTCAGATTTTGGGGTCTCTGGTCCCTGAGACCAGATTTTGGGGTTCCTCTCCCGAGGTCCCAGATTTTGGGGTCCCTGGTTCCTAAGGTCCCAGATTTTGGGGTCCCTGTCCCGGGGCCCCAGATTTTGGGAGCCCAGAGCTTGGACGTCCCAGATTTTGGGGTCCCTCTCCTGGGGTCCCAGATTTTCGGATCCCTCTCCCGAGGTCCCAGATTTTGGGGTCCCTGTCCCAGGGTCCCAGATTTTGGGGTCCCTGTCCTGACTCAGATTTTGGGAGCCCAGGCCTTGGAGGTCCCAGATTTTGGGGTCCCTGGTCCCTGAGGTCCCACATTTTGGGGTCCCTCTCCCGGGGTCCCAGATTTTGGGGTCCCTGAAGTCCCAGATTTTGGGGCCGCAGCCCCTCCCAGGTTCAGGTCACCCCCGGTGCCACCCGTGTCCCTTCGGGGGTCCCTGTGGCCGGACTGACCCCTGGGGCTGACCCCTGCCCAGGCAGGGCCCTGCCGTGTCCCCCCCGTCAGGGAAAACGGACTCGATTTGGGGCAATTAACGGAATTTATTATCCATCAAACTGAAAAATGAGAAGAAAAACAAAACCTTCAAACTCCTTCCCCGTATCCCGTCCCTCCTGAGCCGGGGGCTCTGCTCCTCGGGGACCCCCCCGTGTCCCTCCTGCCCGTCCCCAGCCCCCCCCGCCAGCTCCCGGCCACTTTGGGGCACTTTGGGCTGCTTTCCACGTGGATTTTGCCGGAATTCGTGCGGCTCAGAGGGACGGAGGGGCGGTGGCCACGGGAGGGGGCCAGGGCCAGCTGCCGGCAGCCCCCGGTGGCCACGGGAGCGGGACAGGGCCAGCTGCCGGCAGCCCCCGGTGGCCACGGGCAGGGTGGGCACCCACGGGCCGAGGTGGCACACGGTGTGGGTGCCCCCGCTGCCCCCCCGCTGCCCCCCCGGTGCCCCCCCGGTGCCCCCCCGGTGTCACGGCACGTTCCCGTAGGTGTCACCGTGTCCCCCCCGTCGCCAGTGAAGTCCCCGCAGCTCCGCGCTGGGCACTTGGGGGTCCCGTGGGGGGGCGGCCTGGGGGTCCCCTGGGAGAGGCACGGGTTGGGGGGGCCCTCGCGGGGGGGTGACAGCCGCGGGTGACGGCCCCGGGTCCCTGTTGCCCCCTCCCCACTCACCCTGTGGCCGCTGGGTGCGCACGATGTTGCTGTAAAGCGCCTCCCCCGGGGGGGCCCTGCGGGGATAACGGGGGGCTGTTGGGGTGGGGGGTTTGTGGGGCTGGGGGTAAAAAGGGGGGGGCAGGACTGGAGCCCCCCACTCACCTTTGCTGGAGAGTCCCGGAGGCTGTAAAGGAAAAAGGGAAGGGGAGACTGTGGGGTCCCCGGGGCCACTGAAACCCCATGGGAGTCCCAGACCCCCCCCCCGAACTCCTGAACCCCCACCGGACCCTCAATTCCCCCCAGGACCCCCGAGCCTCCCTGAAGCCCCCCAGAAGCCCGGAACCACCCCGGTGCTCTGGACCCCCTGAGCCCCAAGGCGGGGAGGGAGGGGGACCCCCCCAACTTGCCCAAAACCCCCGAAAGAACCCCCAACATCCCTGCACCACCCCCCAACACCACCCCAAAGACCCCAGAACCCCCCGCCGATGTCTCTGGATGCCCCTCCACACTCAAGTCAGGGCTGTAGGTGCCACCCCATCGCCCCCTACCCTGGGGGGCTTCTCCCAAATCCCTGGGACCCCCGCAGCCCCCATTGTCACCCACCCAGGCGGTGCCACCGGTGCCAGGCCACAATGACAGCCACGAGCAGGACCAGGACCAGGAGGGACCCGCCAACCCCTGCGGCCACTGCTGGGGACAGAGGGGGACACATTGGGGTCACCTGTCACTCCGGGGGTACTGAAATCCCCATGATCCTGTGTGACCCCACCTGTGTTCCAGCGTCCCCGCGGTGTCACCGTCAGTGCCAGCTCTGGGCTGAGCGCCCGGAACACGCGGTGCCCGTCCTGTCCCAGCTGGTTGGTGGCCACGCACTGGTAGGTGCCCGAATGTCCCACATGGACGTCCCCAAGCTCCAGGAGGGGACCCCGGGCCACCTCGCGCCCGTCCCGCAGCCAGGTGAAGGTGACAGGGGCTGAGCCCACCTGCACCGAGCAGCGCAGGCTCACGGGGTCACCTGCGTGCACCGGCTGTGCCAGGGCACCGGGGGTGATGGTGGCATTGGCCACGGGCACTGCGGGGGGAGAGACGGGGCTGGCACCCGGCGAGGGGGGTGGGGATATCGTGGGTGGGGTCACCCCCAGCCCGAGGGTCCCGCTCACCCAGGACGGTGACATTCAGGGGGACACTCTCGGCCTCGCTGTCCCCGTTGCTGACTCGGCACTGGTAGTGGCCGCTGTCCTTGTCCCCAACGTGCTCCAGCTCCAGGCGGGGGCCGGTGGCCAGCGGTGCCCCCGAGCCCCCCCGGTGCCAGGAGAAGGACAGGGGACCTGTCCCCGCGGCCACGGTGCAGCTCAGCACCAGGCGGTCCCCCAGTGCCACCTGTGCCCCGGGGGGCTGCGCCGACAGGGACACCCCCGAGAGCGGTGCTCCTGCGGGAAGGGGACACCGGGGAACAGTGAGGGACCCAGGGAGGGTCGGAGAGGGGCGGGGGGACCCCGGTGAGGAAGAGGGATGGGAGGCTTGGAAAAGGCTGGAAGAGACCCCAAGGAAGGATGGGGAGTTCAGGGAGGGGGCACCTGCAGAGGGATGGGGGGGTCCTAAGGGAGGGGTGGGGACCCAGATGGGGATGGTGGGACCTGGGAACCGGGAGGGACCTCAGAGAGGGCGGGAGGGGGGATCCAGGGACGGATGGGGGGACGTGGGGACGGAGATGGGGCAGTGATGGGGGGCCCCGGGAAGGTGTCAGGCAGGGCTGGGTGTCCCCAGGCAGGGCAGGGGACCCGTGGCGGCTGTCGGGGCTCCCCGTGCCCATCCCCGCACTCACTGCGCACCGTGACGCGGAGCCGGGCGCTGCTCTTCCGCACGGCCCCCCCCTCGGAGCGCACCTCGCAGTGGTAATTCCCCGAGTGGGAGACCCCCACGGCGGGCACCAGGAGCTGCGGGGACCCCTGCGGGCCCCCCACCAACTGCCCGTCCCGGTAGAAGAGGTGCAGGAGGGGGGCTCGGGGCCGCAGGGGGCTGGGGGTGCTGAGGCAGCTGAGATTCAGGGGGGACCCCTCGGTGGGCTCGGGGGGACCCTCCAGCACCGGCACCGAGAAGAGCTCTGGGAATGAGATGGGAGGGGGGACGGTGACCCCGAGTCCCTGGGGAGGGGCTGTGCGGGTGTCGGGGTGGCGGCTGTGGGGTGCTCACTGTGCACTGTCACTGTCACCGGCTCCGATTGTGCCCACCGTGACAGCTCAGAGTCCACCCAGCCCCAGCAGTGATAGCGGCCGCTGTGGTTCAGCTGCAGGGGGGACACGGACAGCTCGGTCCCATCCAGAGGCTTCCCCACCTCCTCGTCCCCACGATAGAATCGCACCCCAGTGACCGACTTGTCCCACCAGCCCCGGCAGCGCAGGGTCACCGAGTCCCCCTCCAGCAGCGCCCGCGCCGGCACCTGCAGCACCAACAGCTCTGGGGAACGAGGGGTCGCGTCAAACCGGAGGGTCCTGATGGCAACAGGACCCCCGATTGGGTCACACCCAGCACACCAGGGGTCCTCAATTCCAACACGGGGGTCCCCTCGCACTGGGATGCTCTGGGATGTCCCCGTGTGCAGGGGACGGGCTCTGGTCACACCAGGGGGGTGACCCATGGAGCGGAGCCCACCCAGAGCCCTCGGGGACCCCGCGGGTGCCAGGGCACTCATCGTCCCTCACCATTTAAGACGCTCAGGCGGGGCTCAGCCCGGTGTCGGGTCTCTCACACTGGTAGGTGCCACTCTCGGTGACAGTGAGGTGGTCGGGTCCCTGCAGCCCCCAGCGCTGCCCGTCCTTGTACCAGGCGGTGGCACCGGCGGTCCCCGAGCCCTGGCAGGTCAGTGTCACCCGGTCCCACAGCACCGCCGGCGTCCAGGGGGGCTCCACGAGGAGCTGGGTGGTCTGGGCGCCTGCGGGTGACAGGGGACAGCAGCCTGCCAGGGCCAGCGCGGGCTGGGGACAGCGGGCCGGGGACGTGGCATCCCCCCGAGGACTCACCAGCGAGGCCGAGGGTCTGGGCTGGAAGGGAGAAGGGACAGGGCTGGGTGGGGGTGGCACCGCGGGGACAGCGGCACCCGGGGCACGGGGTGTGGGGCTGTCCCCAAACTGTCCCCACAGGGTCACCGGTTCAGCACGGAGGCCTTGAGGACAGGGACACCTCGGTCACCCTGGGCTGAGGCAGGACACGGGGACACTGTGGACACTCCGGGCATGGGGACTCGACAGACACCCTGTCGCGGGCACAGGTCACCTGTCCAGACCCAGCCCAATGGCCTCTGTCCCCATGGCCCATCCTCATGGTGCTTGTCCCCTTGTCCCTGTCCCTGCATCCCTGTGCCCCTGTCCCTGTCCCCACTGCGGTCCCAGCCCCAAGGTTCCTTTTGCCGCATCCCAGTCCCTCCATTCCTGTCCCCCCCATTCCTGTCCCCACAGCCACCCCACGACCCCGGTCACATTTGGGGGTCCACCCCCATGCACGGGCTCTGCTGCCCTTGGGGACCTCAGGGGACCCCGCAGCCCCCCTGTGCCCCCTCCCCACCGCTCTCTGCCCCACCAGGGCCCATCCCCGGGGCGTCAGGCCCGTGCCCGGGGCACTCACCCCACAGGAGCAGTGCCACCTTCCCGGCCATGCCGGTGTCCCCGGCCACCCGGGCTGGCTGTCACTCGCTGCCGGGGGCGGGCAGGAAGCGAGGTCACGTCTGATCCCCACATGTAGGTGCTCTTGGTGGGGGCAGGGTGAGAACGGGCTGCAGGAAGGGTGGGGACACTGTGGGACATGGGGGGAACACGGTGTTGCCAAAATTTGAAGGCCTGGGGGGTGAAGGGAGCCAAGGATGGGTGTCCTGGGATAATGGGGGAGCTGAGGAGGGGGAGCCATGGGGGCTTGGAGGGGCTTGGACATGGAAATCCTTTGGAATGGCTGTCCCGGGATGGGTGCCCCAGGGAGGGGGGACATAGGGAATGGGGGTCCCATGGTCACGGTTCCCAGGGGAATGGGGGTCCCAGGGATGGGCAGTGGCTGGGTGGGCACAAGGGTCGCAGCTCCTTCCCTGGGTGCCTCCGATTTTGGGGTGTCTCAGGGCCCAGCGCTGCTGCCATGGGGTGCTCGTGGTTTGGGGGGGCACCACAGGGCAGGGCTCCAGGGCTGTGCCCCCACCCCGGGGCTTCTTCCTCTCATCATTTCCATTTCTTCCCTTTTTTCCCCCACTTTCCCATCCCCTCTGCCCCTCCCAGTTCGTGGCTCGGCGATCCCGGGGAGCTCCTGAGCGGGGAACGGGACCTGAGGGTGCCCCCCGCCCCCTGGGCTTTGACTCTCACAGCTTTAGAGCTGCTGCAAAGGTGAGAATTGTGTGGGGGAAAAAGGCCTGGCTGTGGTTTGCTCAGCCCTGCGAGAAGCACAAAAGCCAACGGGAGCCCAAGCAGTGGCTCTGCGAGGGCCTTTGATGGTTTTCAGAGCAGGGCTGGCTGGAAACCCCCCCTGCAGGGGCAGCTGCGAGGGAACCAGTCCGGAAATGCCCCAAGTGATCCTTTTGTCCCTGTGCCCAAGGGACTGAGGGAGCCCCAAAACTGCTGCAAATCCCACAAGGATCTGCTCAGCCCCTGAGTGGGACCCTCCTCCTTCCTGGCTCAAACCTGCAGCCCTTTGGAAGCTCCAGGAAAGAGTGTTTGGCTTCTGGCTGCGGCCGCCAGATGAGAGGGAAAAGTGTGGAAATATCGAGCCGTGGCTCTGCCCCGCAGCCGTGCTGGGGCTGTGGGGAGGTGACTGCGGATGGATTCCAGGTGTCCCCAGAGCTGCTCCATCCCTGCCCTCCTCACCTGCGCGGGGCACAGGGAATACACAGGGCTCTGCCCCGCCCGTTCCAGGACGCCCCGCGAGTGCCGCGAGGTGAGGGGGTCCTTGCCACGGCAACAGTCGGTCCCGACACATGGCGACAGTGGCTTCGGACGCGCTGGCACAGTCGGTTCGGACACCCCGTGACACTCCCGGCACTCGCAGCTCCATGGCGGCCGGGCCCCTTCCCAGTGCCCTGGGACCGCCATTCCGCTCCCTCCTCTCCGCGGCCTCCAGCCCGGGGTCTCTGCTCCGCCGCCGTCCCGGGGTCTCCCCTCCGCCATTTCGGCCCCTCCAGCCCCGGGGCTCCCCTGTGGGGTCCCTCCATCCCGGCCCGTCCCACCCAGTGCCCCCGGCCCCCTGCGCCTCAGCTGAGCCCCCTGCGGAACTGCCGGCGCTCCTGCTCCACCTGCGTGGGCAGCTGCTGCTGCCGCGGGCCGCCTGCTCCAGCCGCTCCCGCCTCAGCCGCTGCTCCAGCTCGGCCTTCCCGGCCGGCCAGCGCCGAGCACCGGCCCCACGGCACTGCTTGCATCATCCCCAACACCAGCAATGAGCACCAGAGAGCCTTCTCGGCAGCCAAAAAAGCTCCTTCTGGCCAGACCCGGGGGCACCTGTCCACCAAAGTGTGTCCAGGGCTGCCTCAGTATCCCAAAATCCCCGGGAGAGGCAGCTGAGCCGTGTGTTTGTGCACGGGGATGGTTTAGGAGCAGGGCTGAACTTTAGGAACCCCGGCCCTAATTACAACACCTCATTAAGGGTCTGCAGCACCTAGAGCAGAACGGGGGCAGTGGCCCAAGCAGCCCCAATTCAGCCCCATTTTGACCTCCCAAGCCACTGCTGCCGGCCCGGGCTGTCCCTGTGCTCCAGCTGCAGCTGCAGAGCCCTCGGGGCTGCGGCTCCGCTCTCCTCCTCCTCCTCCTCCTCCCCCTGTGGCTGCTGTGTCGGGACCAGCAGTGGCCCAGGAAGAGCAGGAATTCCAAACATGGTGTGGAGCTTCCTGAGGAGCCCTGGCAGACTCAGCACTGAGCACCCGCTTTTCTCAACGTCCCAGGGGAATTCAGCATTCCCAAAGCTGCGGTGCCAGGGCTGAAGGACCAAAAGGGAGTGAAAAGCGGGGCGTTTCTGGGTATTGTGGACCTGAGATCGGCTGGGGGCGGGTGCTGCCTTCCTTCCCTTCGGGATCGGGGAGAGCGGTCGCGGGCGTGGCGCAGGGTGTGTGCCTGGCCCCGGGACACTGCTACGCTGCCTCTCGGCCCTCCGATCGAACCTGCTGCCTCGGCCGCTTCTGCCCGCTGCCGGTGCTGGTGCCGGGACCGATCGGTGCCCGCGAGTTTGCAAAAGGAGCCATTTGCCCTCCTCCCTCCCGTCCGAGGCCGCCATCGCCCCTGAGGGGATCGAGCCCGCACGGGGCGCCCCCTGCTGGCCGTGAGTGCTCCCTGCAGCGCCCCCTGCTGGCCGTGAGCGATCCCTGCAGCGCCCCCTGCTGGCCGTGAGCGATCCCTGCAGCGCCCCCTGCTGGCCGTGGTCATAATTACACCAAAAAAAGAAAAACCAGCCCTGAGCGGGGGCAAAACTTTTGGGTTTGTGCTGTTGTGTGTTCTGTTCTGCTCCATAAATTTTCCCGTAAAAAGCTGCTCTTCCTTTCCCCACATTTTTTCCTGGAAGCCCCGTAATTTTCAGAATTATAACCGTTTTCTAGGGATGGGCCTTCTTTCCATTCCAGGAGGGTTCCCACCTTCCCTGGCCGACGTTTGTCTTCCCAGGCAAGAGGGGTGCGAGGTGCGCTCCGAGGGGGGGGCCGTGCGGAAGAGCAGCGCCCGGCTCCGCGTCACGGTGCGCAGTGAGTGCGGGGATGGGCACGGGGAGCCCCGACAGCCGCCACGGGTCCCCTGCCCTGCCTGGGGACACCCAGCCCTGCCTGACACCTTCCCGGGGCCCTCCATCCCTTCCCATTTCTGTCCCCACGTCCCCCCATCTGTCACCAGCTCCCCCCTCCCGCCCTCTCTGAGGTCCCTCCCGGTTCCCAGGTCCCACCATCCCCGCCTGGGTCCCCACCCCTCCCTTAGGACCCCCCCAATCCATCTGCAGGTGTCCCCTCCCTGAACTCCCCATCCTTCTTTTGGGTCCCTTCCAGCCTTTTCCAAGCCTCCCCTCCCATCCCTCTTCCTCACCGGGGTCCCCACCGCCCCTCTCCGACCCTCCCCGGGTCCCTCACTGTTTCCCGGTGTCCCCTTCCCGTAGGAGCACCGCTCTCGGGGGTGTCCCTGTCGGCGCAGCCCCCCGGGGCACAGGTGCCACTGGGGGACCGCCTGGTGCTGAGCTGCGCCGTGGCCGCGGGGACAGGTCCCCTGTCCTTCTCCTGGCACCGGGGGGGCTCGTGGGCACCCCTGGCCACCGGCCCCCGCCTGGAGCTGGAGCACGTTGGGGACAAGGACAGCGGCCACTACCAGTGCCGAGTCAGCGACGGGGACAGCGAGGCCGAGAGTGTCCCCCTGAATGTCACCGTCCTGGGTGAGCGGGACCCTCGGGCTGGGGGTGACCCCACCCACAGCATCCCCAATTCCACAAATTCCCACCACACCGCAGGTCACAGCCCCCAGCACTGGGTGCCACAGTCCCGGCTTACTGGGACCTTCTGGGTCCAGGTATCCCCCCAGGACCTCCCACCCATGGGTCCCTAATCCCAGCTGTCACATCCCCCAGCCCACATCAGGTCACAGTCACCCTTCTGAGCGGGACCCTCGGGTTTGGGGTGACCCCACCCACGGCTCCCCCATCCCCATCCCAGTGCCGGGGGGGCACCGGCCCCTGTTCTGTGCTAGGAGCCCAAAACGCAGCTTTTGAATGAAACTGAAATGGGATTTATTTGCTCAGCTCTCACCCCCCCTCCCTGTGCAGAAACCCCATGGCGGGAGAGCGGAAGGGCACAGAGAGGGGCAGCCCCCAGATTTGGGGTGTGGGGAGGGGGCTCAGCCCCACAGCAGCAATTTGGGGCCAAATCAGCCATTTCCAGTGGGGGGAAGAAGCTCCATTTTCCCAGGACAGCCCTGGGAAGGGGAGAGGGCAGGGGGGGGTCTTCGGGTGTTGGGGACAGAGGCCGGGGGGGGTCGGGGGGGTCAGGAGCGTTTCATCTGGAGGGTCTCGTACGTCTCCTGGTGTCCAGCGCTGAGACCCTGCAGGGGTGGGGGGTTGGGGGGGGGTCCCTGCTCTCCCCCACTGACACCCCCCCACTGACACCCCCCCATTGTCAACCCCCATTGTCACCCCCCCAGTGACACCCCCCCAGTGACACCCCCCTGGAGCGGGGACACTTCCCAAGGTGGGGGAGGGGTCCCTGGGATGGGGGGGGGGGGCAGAGGGAACAGGGCACCCCCCAAATTTGGAGTCAGCGGGGGTGGACAGACCCCCCCCCCCAGAAATGTGTCCAGGGACCCCCCCAGAGCCGCCCCCCCCAGGACAGGACCCCCCCTCCCGGCCGGGATGGGACAGAAACCCCCCCAGGGATGTGTCCCCTCCCCAGAACAGCCCCCTCCCCCCGGGAAAAGACCCCCCCCCCTACAATCCAGGGGTCCCCCGGCTGAGCCCCCCCCGCCCAGAACGCGCCCCCCACCCCAGCGCTGACTCACGGCATAAACCGCCTCTTCCTCCTGCTCGGGGAAAGCGAAAGTGAAAGATTTGGGGTGTGGGGGCACAGCCCGACACCCCCAGCCCCCCCGCAGCCCCCCACAGCCCCCCCGCAGCCCCCCCAGCCCCCCCCCAGCCCCACCCGCACCCCAAATTTCCCCCTCCTCGGGTCCCCCCCCAAGCCCGGTACCTGCTCAGGAGCTCTCCGGGATCGCCGAGCCATGAACTGGTGGGGAGGGAGGGATGAGAAAAGCGAGGAAAATAAGGAAAAAAAGGATAAAAAGAGGGGGAAAGGTTCGGAGCTGGGGGAGAGGGAGGCTTGGGGATCCCCCAAATACAGAGGGGGGGTCGGCAGGGCCCCCCCAGTCTCACCCGGAGGCGGCAGTAGAGGCCGGTGAGGATGAGGCTGTAGAGGAAGAGGATGGCGTCCAGCACGTAGCAGATCTCGGGCTCCTCCAGGGCCCCTGCGGGGATTTGGGGGGGATTTTGGGGGGTCCCCGGGTCAGCAGAGAAGGGACACCCCCCTCCCCGGCACCGTGGGTGGCAGCGATGGCGCCTCGGGTGGCACCGGAGCCCCCCCGCACCCCCCGGAGCTCTTGGAGCGATCCTGGAGCCCCCCGGGACCCTCTCCTGGGGGGGCTGCACCGGGCCCTGGGTCACCCCAAAATCCAAGGCCAGCAGGAAAAGAGCCCTGAGCCACCCTTGAGACCCCCAATCCCCTGGGACCCCAAATCCCCGGAGACCCCCCATTCCTTGAGACCCCCAATCCCCTGGGACCCCAAATCCCCGGAGACCCCAAATCCCCTGAGACCCCCCATTCCTTGGGACCCCCCAAATCCCCGGAGACCCCAAATCCCCTGGGACCCCAAATCCCCTGAGACCCCCCATTCCCTGGGACCCCCCATCCCTGAACCCTCCCATTCCCTGAGACCCCCATCCCTGGGACCCCCCCAATCCCTGAGACCCCCCCAATCCCTGAGACCCCCATCCTGAGACCCCCCATTCCCTGGGACCCCCAATCTCCTGGGCCCCCCCTCCCTGGGACCCCCAATCGCTGGGACCCCCATCCCTGAACCCTCCCATTCCCTGGGACCCCCCATTCCCTGGGATCCCAAATCCCCCCATTTCCCTCTTTCTTCAACACCCCCAATTCCTTCAACTCTCTCATCCCCTGGGTCCCCCAAACCCGGACACCCCAAATCCCCTGGACACCCCAAATCTCCCCTTCCCCAGCACCCCCATTTCCTGCGCCCCCCAATTTCCTCAGCCCTGCAACATCCCCCGGACACCCCAAATCCCCTGGATCCCCCAAATCCCCTGGACACCCCAAATCCGCCAAATCCCCCCTTCCCCAACACCCCCGTTTCCTTCAACCCTCTCATCCCCTGGATCTCCCAAACCCCCTGGATCCCCCCAAACCTCCTGGACACCCCAAATCCCCTGGATCCCCCAAATCCCCCAATTTCCCCCATTCCTCAGCACCCCAATTTCCTGGGCCCCCCAATTCCTTCAACCTTCTCATCCCCTGGATCCCCCAAACCCCCTGGATCCCCCAAATCTCCCCATTTCCCCCCTTCTCCAACACCCCCAATTCCCTCAGCCCTCTCATCCCCTGAATCCCACAAATCCCCTGGATCCCCCAAACCCCCGGACACCCCAAATCCCCCTCATTTCCCCCCTTCCCCCACCCCCCCAATTCCCTCAACTCTCTCATCCCCTGGACACCCCAAATCCCCCCATTCCCCAGCACCCCCATTTCCTGGGCCCCCCGATTTCCTCAACCCTCTCGCCCCCTGCATCCCCCAAATCCCTGGACACCCCAAATTCCCCTCATTTCCCCCCTTCTCCAGCACCCCCATTTCCTGGGCCCTCCAACTTCCTCAGCCCTGCCACATCCCCTGGACACCCCAATTCCCCCCCATTTCCCACCAAACCCCTCGGACACCCCAAATCTGCTCTGCCCCCCCACCTGCGGCCAGGCCGGGCCCCCCCAGCAGGACGAGGCTCAGCAGCCAGCGGGACCCCCCCGGCCCCATATCCCCTTTGGGGTCGCTGGTCAGGAGCGCAGTGACCGCAGCACCTCCCTCCCTCCCTCCCCGCCCCCACTTCCCTGCCAAGGCCACCTCCCTCCCCTTCCGCTGGCCCCAAATTTCCACCCGGGGCCACCGCCGGGCTCCGGCCGCTCCCCCAAATTTGGGGTCCCCCCGGGGGTCCCCTCGGGAGGCTCCGTCAGGGATGGGGGAAGTTGAGGCCCCGCTCCCGCCCAGCGTGTGGGGACGGAGGAGGGAAATGGGGTGAAAGGGGGGACAAAAGAAGGCTCAGGACCCGATTTAGGATTTATTTGACTCGAAACGGGGGGTGGGGGGAGCCCCCCAAACACAAGGAGACGGGGATTGGGATCCCCCTCCCCTCATCGATCCACTTCCCCAAACACGATGTCCTGGGTGCCTGGAGAGGGGGAAAAAAAAGGGGTCAGGGCACCCCAAAATAGGGGGGAAGACCCCTGAACTGGGGACAGACCCCCCCCCAAAGTGGGAAATGGATGTTGGAAAGAGAAAGGAGACCCCAAAACTGGAAAGAGCCCCCTAAAAGGGAGAAGGAAACCCCCCCAAACTGGGGGAAAAGGCCTGAAATGGGGCAGGAATCCCCCAAAAGGGGAGGGAGCCCCTAAACCAGGGAAGAAGTTTGGGGGCCCCCAAATGGGGAAGGAACCCTCCCCCCAGACAGGAAAAGAGACCCCAAAAATGAAAGAGAAACTCCAAAACGAAGAAATCCCACAAAAAGGGAAGGAGGCCCTAAAACAGGGAATAAAAAAAAACCCCAGGATAGAAGGAACCCCCTAAAATCGGGAAGGAGCCCCCGAAATGGGGAAAGAGCCCCCAGAACGGGGAAAGAGCCCCCAGAATGGGGAAAGAGCCCCCCGAAATAAGGAAAGAGCCCCCAAATGGGGAAAGAGCCCCCCAAAAAGGGGAGGGGTCATACCAATGATGGCCACCACGTCCGCCAGCATGTGGCCCTGGGACATCCTGTCCAGCCCGGCCTGGGGACAGCAACGCCAATTAACACCCAATTAACCCGTGGGACCCCCAGTTTACCCAGAGACCCCCCAATTAACCCACAGAGACCCCCTAATTAACCCACAGAGACCCCTAATTAACCCACAGGTCCCTCCCCAGGGAACCCCAATTAACCCACAGAGCTCCTCTATTAACCCACAAGGGCCCCCAGGAGGACCCCCAATTAACCCCCAATTAACCCCCAATCAACCCCCAGGGACTCCCAATTAACCCCCAGGGACCCCCAAAGACCCCTCCAGGGACCCCCAATTAATCCACAGAAACCCCTAATTAAGCTCCAATTAACCCCCAGGAACCCCCAATTAAGCCCCAGGGACCCCCAAAGACCCCTTCAGGGACCCCCAATTAACCCACAAGGACCCCCATAGGAACCCCCACAGGGACCCTTAATTAACCCCGAGGGACCCCCAAAGACCCCTCCAGGGACCCCCCAATTAACCCATGAGGACCCTCATGTGAACCCCCTCCAGGACCCCCAATTAAGCCCCAATTAACCCACAAAGACCCCCAGAGTGACCCCCAATTAACCCCCAGAGACCCCCAGGGTGACCCCCAATTAACCCCCAGAGACCCCTAATTAACCCCCAATTAACCCATGGGGACCCCCCCAGGGATCCCCAATTAACCAACAGAACCCCCTCTTAATCCACAGGAGGCCCCTGGAAGGACCCCCAATTAAGCCTCAATTAACCCCCAATTAACACACAGGGACCCCTAAATTAACCTGCAGCCCCCCCCCCACAGGGATGCCCAATTAAGCCCCAGGGACCCCCAATTAACCCATGGGGACCCTCATGGGAACCCCCTCCAGGGACACCCAATTAAGCCCCAATTAACCCACGAAGACCCCCCAGGGTGACCCCCCCCCCCCAGGGACCCCCAATTAGCCCCCAATTAACCCACAGGGACCCCCATGGAAACCCCCTCCAGGGACCCCCAATTAACCCCCAGGGACTCCCAATTACCCAACCCACAGGGACCATTAATTAACTCCCAGGGTGACCCCCAATTAACCCCCAGGGACTCCCAATTACCCAACCCACAGGGCCGTTAATTAACTCCCAGTGTGACCCCCAATTAACTCCCAGGGTCTCCCAATTATCCAATGCACAGGGACCGTTAATTAAGTCCCCAGGGACCCCCAATTAACCCATGGGGACCCCCTCAGCGACCCCCAATTAACCCCCAGTACTCCCAATTAACCTCCAACCCCCCCAATGCGGACAAAGGGAGCTCCCAGTGTCCCCTGGGTGCCCTCTCAGTGTCCCTGGGTGTCCCCGGGTGTCCCTGGGTGTCCCTTGGGTGCCCCCTGGGTGTCCCCTGGGTGTCCCCGGGTGTCCCTTGGGTGCCCCCTGAGTGTCCCCGGGTGTCCCTTGGGTGCCCCCTGGGTGTCCCCTGAGTGTCCCCTGAGTGTCCCCTGGGTGTCCCCTGAGTGTCCCCTGAGTGTCCCCTGGGTGTCCCCCGGGTGTCTCTGGGTGTCCTCAGGTGTCCCCTGGGTGTCCCTTGGGTGTCCCCTCAGTGTGCCCGGGTGTCCCTGGGTATCCCCGGGTGTCCCTTGGGTGTCCCCTGGGTGTCCCTGAGTGTCTCTGGGTGTTCCTCAGTGTCCCTGGGTGTCCTCAGGTGTCCCTCGGTGTCTCCTGGGTGTCCCTGGGTGTCCCCGATGTCCCTGGTGTCCCCGGGTGTCCTCAGGTGTCCCTTGGGTGTCCCTGGGTGTCCCTGGGTGTCCCGGGGTGTCCCTGAGTGTCCCCTGGGTGTCCCCTGGGTGTCCCTAGGTGTTCCCGGGTGTCCCAGGGTGTCCTCAGGTGTCCCCTGGGTGTCCCTGGGTGTCCCTGGGTGCCCCCTCAGTGTCCCTTGGGTGTCCCTCAGTGTCCCCTGGGTGTCCCTTGGTGTCCCTTGGGTGTCCCCTCAGTGTCCCTGGGTGTCCCCGGGTGTCCCCTGGGTGTCCCTGGGTGTCCCTGGGTGTCCCTTGAGTGTCTCCTCAGTGTCCCTGGGTGTCCCCTGGGTGTCTCTGGGTGTCCCTGAGTGTTCCTGGATATCCCCGGGTGTCCCCTGGGTGTCCCTGGGTGTCCCCTGGGTGTCCCTGGGTGTCCCTGGATGTCCCTGGGTGTCCCCTGGGTGTCCCCTGGGTGCCCCCTCAGTGTCCCTTGGGTGCCCCCCCGTCCCCATCCCGTACCAGGTGGGCGAAGCCGGGCGCTTTGATCTTGCAGCGATAGGGGCGGCTGCTGCCGTCCGACACCAGGTACACCCCAAACTCCCCCTGTGGGGACAGAGGGACAGCCTTGGGGTCACGGGGACAGGGGGACAGCCTTGGGGTCACAGGGGCAGGGGGACAGGCTTGGGGTCATGGGGACAGGGGGACAGCCTTGGGGTCACAGGGGCAGGGGGACAGGCTTGGGGTCATGGGGACAGGGACGGGGACAGGGTGAGAGGCTTGGGGTCACGGGGACAGGGATGGGGACAGACTTGGGGACACGGAGACAGGACTGGGGACAGGGTTTGGGACACAGGGATGGGGTTGGAGACACGGGGACAGGGCTGGGGACAGGGTTTGGGACAGGGCTGGGGACATGGGGACACGGCTGGGGACAGGGTTTGGGACAGGGCTGGGGACATGGGGACACGGCTGGGGACAGGGTTTGGGACAGGGCTGGGGACAGGGTTTGGGACACAGGGATGGGGTTGGAGACACAGGGACAGGGCTGGGGACAGGGTTTGGGACAGGGCTGGGGACATGGGGACACGGCTGGGGACAGGGCTCGGGTTATAGGGACACAAGTGGGGACAGGGTTGGACACATGGACTGGGACATAGGGCCAGGGCTGGGGACAAGGGGGGTAGAGCTGGGGCCAGGGGGACGGGGTTGGGGACATGGGGACAGGGTTGGGGACACAACTGGGGACAGGGTTGGGGACATGGGGACAGGGTTGGGGACATGGGGACAGGGTTGGGGAGGTGGCTGGGGACATGGGGACAGTTGGACACGCAGGGACAGGGCTGGGGACACATTTGGGGACGGGGTTGGGCACGCAGGAATGGGGTTGGGGCCATGGGGACAGGGTTGGGGACATGAGAATGGGATTGGGGACATGAGAACGTACTTGGGGATGTGACTGGGGCCATGGGGACAAGCTTGGGGCAGGGTTTGGGACACGGGGATGGGGTTGGGGCAGGGTTTGGGACATGGGGATGGGGTTGGGGACACAGGGATGGGCTGGGGACACAGGGATGGGGTTGGGGACAGGGGGATGGGGTTGGGGACACAGGGATGGGGTTGGGGACACGGGGATGGGGTTTGGGACACGGGGATGGGGTTGGGGACACGGGGACAGGGCTGGGGCAGAGCCGGTGCCAAACACGGCAGGAGGTGTCACCTTGGGGGCCTCGATGGCCGTGTAGGTGGCCCCGGGTGGCACCTGGTAGCCCTCGGTGTAGAGCTTGAAGTGATGGATCAGGGACTCCATGGACGTCTGTGGGCACAGGGGTGGCACCTGGGGCAGCTGTCACCCGCCCTGGGCGTCCCTGGCACCCGCTGCCTGTGCCTGGCACCCCTTGCCCATGCCCGGGTGTCCCTGCCCTGGGTGCCACCGGCCTCAGTGTCCCTGCCCTGGGTGCCACCTCCCACGCCCGTCACCCGTCCCTGGCACCTTTCACCCGCCTCTGGCACCTTTTACCCATCCCTGGCACCCATCACCCGTCCCTGGCACCTTTCACCCGTCCCTGGTGCCCCTCACCCATCCCTGGTGCCCCTCACCCATCCCTGGGTGTCCCTCACCCGTCCCTGGCACCCATCACCCATCCCTGGCCCCTGTCACCCATCACCCATCCCTGGCCCTTTTCACCCATCCCTAATGCCCCTCACCCGTCCCTGGTGCCCCTGTCACCCATCCCTGGTGTCCCTCACCCATCCCTGGCACCTTTCACCCATCCCTGGTGCCCCTCACCCATCCCTGGCACCCATCACCCATCCCTGGCCCTTTTCACCCATCCCTAATGCCCCTCACCCATCCCTGGCACCTTTCACCCATCCCTGGTGCCCCTCACCCATCCCTGGCACCATCACCTGGCCTCACCCATCCCTGGTGCCCCTACCCATCCCTGGCCCCTGTCACCCGTCCCTGGTCCCTCTCACCTGTCCCTGGCACCTTTCACCCATCCCTGGTGCCCCTCACCCATCCCTGGCACCTCTCACCCGTCCCTGGTGCCCCTCACCCATCCCTGGCACCTTTCACATCCATGGCCCCTCACCATCCTGGCACCCCTCACCATCCCTGGTGCCCCTCACCCATCCCTGGCACCCATCACCCATCCCTGGCACCCCTCACCCATCCCTGGCACCCCTCACCCATCCCTGGAACCCGTCCCTGGCACCCCTCACCCATCCCTGGCACCCATCCCTGGCACCCATCACCCATCCCTGGCCCCTGTCACCCATCCCTGGTGCCCCTCACCCATCCCTGGCACCCCTCACCCATCCCTGGCCCCTGTCACCCATCCCTGGCACCCGTCCCTGGTGCCCCTCACCCATCCCTGGCACCCATCCCTGGCACCCCTCACCCGTCCCGGGGTGTCCCTGCCCCTGGGGGGTGGCAGTGCCACGGCACCTTCATCTCGGCGCGTTTCGGGGGTGACACTTTGGCGTCGTCCACCTTGATCTCGCCCGGGGGCATCTTGTTGAGGCACTGCAGGATGATCCGCAGGGACTGGCGCATCTCCTCCACCCGGCACAGGTACCTGGCACCCCAAATCCGGCACGGGGGTGTATGGGGGATCCCAAATCCGGGATAGGGGTGGTATGGGGGGCACGAGGGATTGGGGATCCCAAATCCGGCATGGGGAGGGACGGGGGGCACGGGGATGGGGGATCCCAAATCCGGGATAGGGAGGCATGGGGGTCACAGGGGGTAGGAGATCCCAAATCCAGGATGGGGGTGGCACAGGGGGTACGGGGATGGGGGATCCCAAATCCAGGATAGGGGTGGCACGGGGGGCACAGGGATGGGGGAATCCCAAATCTGGTATTGGGGTGGGAAAAGGGGGCACAGGGGATGGGGGATCCCAAATCTGGGATGGGGGTGGCACAGGGGGCACAGGGATTGGGGATCCAAAATCCAGGACACAGGTGGTATGGGGGGCACGGGGATGGGGGATCCCAAATCCAGGATAGGGATGGCACGGGGGGCACAGGGAATGGGGGATCCAAATCCGGCATGGGGGTGGCATGGGGGGCACAGGGAATGGGGGGCACAGGGATGGGGGAATCCCAAATCTGGGATGGGGGTGGGAAAAGGGGGCACAGGGGGTGGGGGATCCCAAATCTGGGATGGGGGTGGCACAGGGGGCACAGGGATTGGGGATCCAAAATCCAGGACACAGGTGGTATGGGGGGCAGGGAGGTAGGGGATCCCAAATCTGGGATGGGGAGGCACGGGGGGCACGGGGATGGGAGATCCCAAATCTGGGATGGGGGCAGGACAGGGGGCACAGGGAATGTGGGATCCCAAATCCGGCATGGGGAGGCACAGGGGACACAGGGATTGGGAATCCCAAATCCAGGATAGGGAGGCATGGGGAGGCACAGGGGGCACGGGGATGGGGGATCCCAAATCTGGGATGGGAGCAGGAAAGGGGTCACGGGGATGGGAGGCTCCCAGGGGATGGGGGATCCCAAATCCGGGATGGGGGCAGGAAAAGGGGTCACGGGGAATGGGAGGTGCCAGGAGGACGGGAGGTTCCCAGGGGAACGGGGATCCCAGGGGGAATGGGAAGGGTTCCAGGGGAATTGGGGTGACCCTGGGAAGAGGTACCAGGGATGGGAGGCCCAGAGGAATGGGGGTTCCAAGGGGAATGGGGAACTCAGGGAAATGGGGGACCCCAGGTGTGGGGGTCCCAGAGGGAATGGGGGGGGTCCCAGAGGGAATCATGGGGGCCAGAGGGAATGGGAGTCCCAGGGAGGGGGTCCCAGGGATTTGGGATCCCAGATGTGGGGGTCCTGGGGGAATGGGAAATCCTGGGAATGGGAATCCCAATTGTGGGGGTCCCAGGGGAACGGGGATCCCAGTGGTGGGGGTCCCAGGGGACTGGGGAGTCCTGGGAATGGGGATCCCAATTGTGGGGGTCCCAGGGGAACGGGAAATCCTGGGAATGGAGATCCCAATTATGGGGGTCCCAGGAGAATTGGAAATCCTGGGAATGGGGATGCCAATTGTGGGGGTCACAAGGGAATGGGGAATCCTAGGAATGGAGATCCCAGTTGTGGGGGTGCCAGGGGAACGGGGATCCCAGTTGTGGGGGTCCCAGGGGAATGGGGATCCCAGTTGTGGGGGTCCCAGGGGACTGGGGAGTCCTGGGAATGGGGATCCCAATGATGGGGGTCCCAGGGGAAGGGGAAATCCTAGGAATGGGGATCCCAACTGTGGGGGTCCCAGGGGAACGGGGGCCAGTGAAATGGGGAATGTCAGGTGTGGGGGATGCCAGGAGAATGGGGGACCCCACAGCAAGAAACGTTCCAAGGACAGACCCCGGAGGAACAGAGGCACCATGGGAGGGGGCACTGGCACTGGGAGGCCCAGGGGGAAGGGGAGAAGCCCCCCAGGACCCCCCAAAAGCCCAGGGGGAAGGGGAGAAGCCCCCCAGGACCCCCAAAAAGCCCAGGGGAAAGGGGAGAAGCCCCCCCAGGACCCCCCAAAAGCCCAGGGGGAAGGGGAGAAGCCCCCCAGGACCCCCGAAAAGCCCAGGGGGAAGGGGAGAAGCCCCCCAGCACCCCCCAAAAGCCCAGGGGGAAGGGGAGAAGCCCCCCAGGGCCCCCCAAAAGCCCAGGGGGAAAGGGGAGAAGCCCCCCAGCACCCCCAAAAAGCCCATGGGAAAGGGGAGAAGCTGCCCAGGACCCCCCAAAAGCCCAGGGGGAAGGGGAGAAGCCCCCCAGGGCCCCCCAAAAGCCCGGGGGAAGGGGAGAAGCCCCCCAGGACTCCTGAAAAGCCCAGGGGGAAGGGGAGAAGCCCCCCAGGGCCCCCCAAAAGCCCGGGGGAAGGGGAGAAGCCCCCCAGGACTCCTGAAAAGCCCAGGGGGAAGGGGAGAAGCCCCCCAGGACCCCCCAAAAGCCCAGGTGGGGCCTCACCTGTCGTAGCAGTCGCCCCGAGAGCCGATGGGGACGTCGAACTCCACCTGGTCGTAGACGTCGTAGGGCTGCGTCTTGCGCAGGTCCCACTGGATCCCGGAGCCCCGCAGCATCACCCCGCTGGGACACCCCAAAAAGCACACCTGAGGGGCCAGCCCCGCCCCAGGCACCCCGCTGCACACCTGGGCAGGGTGGGGAGGGTGGGGGATCCCCTCCCCGAGCTCACCTGAAGCCGTAGTTCAGGGCCTCCTCGGCCGTGATGACCCCGATGTCCACGGTGCGGTTCTTCCAGATGCGGTTGTTGGTCAGCATCTGGGGAGGGGGGGGACACGAGGGACACTTGGCACAGCTGGCACAGCTGGCACAGCTGGCACCATCACCTGGCCCTGCAAACCCTCACCTGTGTCTTCTACCTGTCTTCTGTCCCTGGCGGCACCGCCTGGCCCAACAATCCCGCTGATCCCTCGCTGCACCTTGCACCCCACAAACGTCCCTTGTACCCCACAAACGTCCCTTGTACCCCTTGCCTGTCCCTGGCACCATCTCCTGGGCACCCCTCACCTGTCCCTGGCACCATCTCCTGTCCCTGGAACCATCCCCTGCCTGCGCCACCATCACCTGGGCACCCCTCACCTGTCCCTGGCACCTCACAAATGTCCCTTGTACCCCTCACCTGTCCCTGGCACCATCCCCTGCCCGTGCCACCATCACCTGGGCACCCCTCGCCTGTCCCTCACACCCCACAAATGTCCCTTGTACCCCTCACTTGTCCCTGGCACCATCTCCCGTCCCTCACACCCCACAAATGTCCCTTGTACCCCTCACTTGTCCCTGGCACCATCTCCTGTCCCTCACCCCATCCCCTGCCCGTGCCACCATCACCTGGGCACCCCTCACCTGTCCCTCACACCCCACAGATGTCCTTTGTACCCCTCACCTGTCCCTCACACCCCACACCTGTCCCTCACACCCCACAGATGTCCCTTGTACCCCTCACCTGTCCCTGGCACCATCCCCTGCCCGTGCCACCATCACCTGGGCACCCCTCACACCTCCCAGCTGTGCCCGTCCCCCTCCACCCCAACCTGTGCCACCTCATCCCCCCCAGTCCCGTGAGGAACGACCCCACCCAGGGGACACCAGCCTGGCTGTCCCCCCCTCCCCAAATCCCAAATCCCCAATTCCCGCCCTCACCTCCTCCACCTCGTCGATCCGGATGGAAAAGTTCTTGACGAACTCGTAGATGTCGTCCATGAGCCCCAGGGGCAGGTCCTGGGACATGGGGCAGCACCAGGGGTGAGGGCACGGGGTCCCAAGGGAGTGGGGGTCCCAGGGGAATGGGGGTCCCAAGGGAATGGGGGTCCCAAGGGAGTGGGGGTCCCAGGGGAATGGGGGTCCCAAGGGAGTGGGGGATCCCCAGGGAATGTGGATTCCAAGGGAATGGAGGTCCCAAGGGAGTGGAGGTCCCAGGGAAATGAGGGTCCCAAGGTAATTGGGGGTCCCAAGGGAATGGGGGATCCCCAGGGAATGGGGCAATGGGGTGCCAAGAATCCCAGGGATGGGGGTAGCTTAGGAGTGGGGTCCCAAGGGAATGGGGGTCCCAAGGGAATGGGGGTCCCAAGGGAATGGGGGAATGGGGTGCCAAGGATCCCAGGGATGGGGGTGACTTAGGAGTGGGGTCCCAAGGGAAGCAGGGTCCCAAGGAAATGAGGATCCCAAAGGAATCGGAGTCCCACGGATGGGGATCCTGTGGGAATGGGGATCCTAGGGAAATGGGGATCCTAGGGGAACAGACGTCCCAGGGACGGGGTTCCCATGGGAATGGGGTTCCCAGGGATGGGGGTCCCAGGGATGGGGTTCCCAGGGATGGGGGTCCCAGGGATGGGGGTCCTAGGAACAGGGTTCCCATGGGAAAGGGGTTCCTAGGGATGGGGTTCCCAGGGGAATGGGGGTCCCAGGGATGGGGTTCCCATGGGAATGGGGGTCCCAGGGATGGGGTTCCTAGGAACAGGGTTCCCATGGGAATGGGGGTCCCAGGGACAGGGTTCCCAGGGACAGGGTTCCCATGGGAATGGGGGTCCCAGGGAAATGGGGTTCCCAAGAGAATGGGGATCCCAGGGACAGGGTTCCTGTGGGAATGGGGATTCTAGAGGAATGGGAATCCTAGGGGAACAGACATCCCAGGGATGGGGTTCCCAGGGGAATGGGGTTCCCAGGGACAGGGTACCCGTGGGAATGGGGGTCCCAGGGGAATGGGGCCAGCCCCCCTCACCTGGTGCACCCCCCCGGGCCGCACGTAGGCCGCGTGCATCCGCGCCCCCGACACGCGCTCGTAGAACTCGAACATCTGGGGGGAAACAAAGAGGGGACCCCGCTCCTGCTCAGCTCCCCCGGCACCTCCACACCCCCAAACCCCAGCCCCCGGACCCCAAATCCACCTTCTCCCTCTCCTCAAACATCCAGAAGAACGGGGTCATGGCCCCGATGTCCAGCGCGTGCGTGGTCACGGCCATGATGTGGTTGAGCAGCCGCGTGATCTCGGCGAAGAGAACTGGGGGGAAAACCCACAAATCCGGGGTGATCCCACAAATCCGGGGTGATCCCACAAATCCTGGGTGATCCCACAAATCCTGGGGATTCCTGGGAGCTGGGAATGCTGGTGGGACACTCACCTCGGATCCACTGTGCCCGGGGAGGGGGCCGGATGTTGAGGAGCTTCTCCACGGCCAGGGAATAGGCCTGCTCGTTGCACATCATGGACACGTAGTCCAGGCGGTCAAAGTAGGGCAGAGCCTGCGGAAAGCCGGGAAGGGAAGGGTTGGGAATACTGGGAGCACTGGGAGGAGGTACTGGGAGCACTGGGAGGAGTCTGGGAGAGTGCTGGGAGCACTGGGAGGAGGTACTGGGAGCACTGGGAGGAGGTGCTGGGAGCACTGGGAGGAGATGCTGGGAGCACTGGGAGGAGATGCTGGGAGCACTGGGAGGAGGTGCTGGGAGCACTGGGAGGAGGTGCTGGGAGCACTGGGAGGAGATGCTGGGAGCCTGGGAGCACTGGGAGGAGGTACTGGGAGCACTGGGAGGAGGTACTGGGAGCACTGGGAGGAGATGCTGGGAGCACTGGGAGGAGGTGCTGGGAGGAGGTGCTGGGAGCACTGGGAGGAGATGCTGGGAGCACTGGGAGGAGGTGCTGGGAGCACTGGGAGGAGGTGCTGGGAGGAGGTACTGGGAGCACTGGGAGGAGGTACTGGGAGCACTGGGAGGAGATGCTGGGAGCACTGGGAGGAGGTACTGGGAGCACTGGGAGGAGATGCTGGGAGCACTGGGAGGAGGTACTGGGAGCACTGGGAGGAGGTGCGGGGAGCACTGGGAGGAGGTGCTGGGAGCACTGGGAGGAGGTGCTGGGAGCACTGGGAGCACTGGGAGGAGGTGCCGGGAGCACTGGGAGCACTGGGAGGAGGTGCTGGGAGCACTGGGAGGAGGTGCTGGGAGCACTGGGAGGAGGTGCTGGGAGCACTGGAGAGATCTGGGAGCACTGGGAGGAGGTGCTGGGAGCACTGGGAGCACTGGGAGGAGTGCTGGGAGCACTGGGAGGAGGTGCTGGGAGCACTGGGAGCACTGGGAGGAGGTGCGGGAGCACTGGGAGGAGGTGCTGGGAGCACTGGGAGCCTGGGAGAGGTGCCGGGAGCACTGGGAGGAGGTGCTGGGAGCACTGGGAGCACTGGGAGGAGGTGCTGGGAGCACTGGGAGCACTGGGAGGAGGTGCTGGGAGCACTGGGAGCACTGGGAGGAGGTGCCGGGAGCAGCACCCGGCTGCCTCAGGGAGCAGGGGGCACCAGGGGAGCTGGGAACAGGAGCAGAAACTCTGGGATGAAGGGAAAAATCCTGAGTCGGGATCAGGGGCTGGAGGGACACACGGAAAGCCCTAAATTGGGATCAGGGGCTGGAGGGACACAGAAACCCCTAAATTGGGATCAGGGGCTGGAGGGACACACGGAAAGCCCTAAATTGGGATCAGGGGCTGGAGGGACACACGGAAAGCCCTAAATTGGGATCAGGGGCTGGAGGGACACACGGAAAGCCCTAAATTGGGATCAGGGGCTGGAGGGAGACACAGAACCCCTAAATTGGGATCAGGGGTTGGAGGGACACATGGACAGCCCTAAATTGGGATCAGGGGCTGGAGGGACACACGGAAGCCCTAAATTGGGATCAGGGCCTGGAGGGACACAGGGACACCCCCGAGCTGGGATGAAGCCCAAGGAAGATGGACAATATCCCTCTTCCAGGATTTTCCAGCTCCCAGGTGCTGTAGGATCCCAAATCTGGGAGTTTCAGCACATTCCAGGCGAGCCCAGAATCAGGGGGCAGGAAAGGGGGGCCTGGGATTGGGAGTCCCGAGGGATTGGGGGGCCTGGGGATTGGGAGTGCCAAGGGATTGGGGGTCCTGGGGATTGGAGTGCCAAGGGATTGGGGGTCCTGGGGATTGGGAGTCCCAAGGGATTCAGAGTCCCGAGGGATTGGGGGTCCTGGGGATTGGGAGTCCCAAGGGATTGGGGGTCCTGGGATTGGGAGTCCCGAGGGATTGGGGGGCCTGGGGATTGGAGTGCCAAGGGACTGGGGGTCCTGGGGATGGGGTTTGAGGGAGGGAATTCCCATGGGAATGGGAGGTCCCAGGGGTCTGGGGGTCCCACGGGAGTGAGGGGCCCAGGGCTGTCTCTCCCAGAAATGGGGGTCCCAGGAATGGTGGCCCAGGGATCGGGAGTGCCATGGGAATGGGGGTCCCAGGGAAATGGGAATCCCATGGGAATGGGGTTCCCAGGGATGGGGGTCCTGTGGGAATGGGGATCCCAGGGATGAGGATCCCATAGGAATGGGGATCCCAGGGAAATGGGAATCCCAGAGATGGGGGTCCTGTGGGAATGGGGGTCCCAAGGGAATGAGGGTCCCAAGGGAATGGGGATCCCATGGGAATGGGGTTCCCAGGAGTCTGGGGACAGTGAGGATCCTGTAGCTAATGGGGCTGGATCTCTCAGGGGTGGGACTCCCATTATCTGGGTGTCCCTGGGATGGATTTTCCAAGGATTTGGGGAGTCTTGGGAATGGGGATCCCAGGGATGGGGATCCCATGGGAATGGGGAATTCAGGGATGGGGGTTCTGTGGGAATGGGGATCCCATGGGAATGGGGATCCCAGGGAAATGGGATCCTAGGGATGGGGATCCCATGGGAATGGGGGTCCCAGGAGTCTGGGGATGATGAGGATCCTGTAGCTAATGGGGTTCCTGGGGTTGGATCTCTCAGGGAAGGGACTCTCACTATCTGGGTATCCCTGGGATGGATTTTCTAGGGATGGGGATCCCATGGGAATGGGGATCCCAGGGATGGGGGTCTCATGGGAATGGGGATCCCATGGAAATGGGATCCCAGGGATGGGGGTCCTGTGGGAATAGGGTCCTCCACGACTGGAGGTCCTGGGGAGCCCCAGGGAACGGGGGAGGAGTGTCCGGGGGATGGGGATCCCATGGGAATGGGGAATTCAGGGATGGGGATTCTGTGGGAACGGGGATCCCATGGGAATGGGGATCCCAGGGATAGGGATCCCATGGGAAAGGGGTTCCCAGAAGTTTGGGGACAGTGGGGATCCTGTAGCTAATGGGGTTCCTGGGGCTGGATCTCTCAAGGATGGGATTCCCATTATCCGGGCGTCCCTGGGATGGATTTTCCAGGGATGGGGATCCCATGGGAATGGGGATCCCAGGGATAGGGATCCCATGGGAATGGGGATCCCAGGGATAGGGATCCCATGGGAATGGGGATCCCAGGAGTCTGGGGATGATGAGGATCCTGTAGCTAATGGGGTTCCTGGGGTTGGATCTCTCAGGGATGGAGCTCCCATTATCCGGGTGTCCCTGGGATGGGTTTTCCAAGGATTAGAGGGGAAGTCCTGGGGGCTGTCCCCCCAGTTGCTGGCCGTTCCCCAGCGCCCCAGAGGCACCTGCAGGTAGGTTTTGTACTCGATGAGCTTCTCGGTGCCGCGGTGCAGCAGCCCCACGTGGGGGTCGCAGCGTTTCACCGTCTCGCCGCTGAGCTCCAGCACCAGCCGCAGGACCCCGTGCGCCGCCGGGTGCTGCGGCCCGAAGTTAATGGTCAGGCTGGACACCTTCTTGTGGGCCACCGGGTCCTTGTCTGGGGGGCAGGACAGCAGGGGAGGGCTCAGGGGGCAGGGGGCAACCCCCCAGACACCCCCAGGTAGGGCTCAGAGGTGCAAAGGGCACGGAACCCCCCAAATCCTGGGGTTCTGAGAGAAGGCAGCACCCACCGAGGGTTTGTGGGGCACCCAAAGTGCTCTGAGCAACCACTGAGCTGACCCCAAAGGAGCCCCAAATAGTCCCAAGTAACCCCCAGTGCCAGACTGGAACATGCTGGGTCACTGCTGAGCTGTGAGTGACCCCAAACTGCTCTGAGTGACCCCTGAGCTGACCCCAAAGGACCCCAAATAGTCCCAAGTAACCCCCAGTGCCAGACTGGAACCTGCTGGGTCACTGCCAGGCCGTGAGTGACCTCCAGACTGTCCTGAGTGCCACAAAAACCACTCCCGAGTGACCCCAAACTGCTCTGAATGATCCCAAACTGCTCTGAGTGACCCCAAAATGACCCAAGTTTGTACAAGGAACCCCAGACTGGAGACAGAGGCCACTGAAAACCCCTCCAAGGGCACCCCACACCCCTCCAAGGATCTCAGGGACCTTCCAGAACCATCCCAAAGGTGTCAGGACCCCCCCAGGCTCCCCAAAACCCCCTCAAGACCTTGACCTCCATCCTCAATCCCCTCTCCAGGAGCATCTCCAAAGGCCTCGGGACCTCTCCTGGGCCCTCTCAAAGGCTTCAGAGCATCCGCAGGGACCCCCCAAAGGACATGGGACCACTCCAGAACCCCCCCAAAGGCCTCGACCTCCCTCCCGAGGCCCCCCAGGATCCCTCCATGACCCCCTAAAGGTCTCAAAACTCCTCCAGACTCCCCCCAAAAGGCCTTGCCCTGCCTCCCCAGATCCCCCAAAGCCCTCAGGGCCCCTCCAGATCTCCCCTCAAAGGACATGGGACCCCTCCAGAACCCCCCAAAGGCCTCGACCTCCCTCCTGAGGCCTCCCAGGACCCCTCCATGACCCCCTAAAGGCCTCAAAACCCCGCCAGACTCCCCCCCAAAGGCCTCAGAGACCCCCCCAAAGGCCTTGCCCTGCCTCCCCAGACCCCCCAAAGCCCTCAGGGCCCCTCCGTGCCCCCCTACCCCGCTGCCCCCGCGGCTCCCCGCTCTGCCCTCACCGTCCCACGGCGGCGGCACCCACTTATCGGTGACCTTGCTGGGGTACATGATGGCCCCGGCGAACTGCTGCGCCCACTCCATGTCGGGCTGCCACTGGCGCGACCTGCGGGCGCGACCCCGGCGGCGGGCGGTGAGCGGGGCACATCCCCACAGCCCTCCCAGCCCCACAGCCAGCCCCCCGCAGTGTCCCCCGTGTCCCCCGCGGTCTCACCGGGCCGGGGCCGGGCCCAGCCGGGCCCCCGCCGCCCTCAGCCCCGAGGGGCCCCGGAGCCGCCACAGCGCCCGCAGCGCCGCCATGGTGCCCTTGGCGGTGCGCATGCGCGGGAGGCGCCATGGCGGAGAAGGGCAGACGCCGAGGGCGCCGCCATGTTGGGTGTGGGCGCCGCCATGATGCCCTTGGCGGTGCGCAGGCGCAGAAACGCCGTGGCGCTGAGGGCAGGGGAAGCTCGGGAGCCGCCATGTTGGGTGTGGGCAGAGGCGCCGCCATCGTGCCCATGGCGCTGCGCAAGGGCGGAGGGAGCCATGGCGGGGCAGGGCAGACGCAGTGAGTGCCCCTTCGGCGGGTGCGGGCAGACGTGTGGCCATCGTGGGCTTGGAGCGGGGACGCCATGGCTGGGAAGGGCGGGGGAACCGTGAGCGCCGCCATGATGGGTGTGGGCAAGGGCGCCGCTGGGGTTGGTAAGGGACAGTGAGGCCGGGGGCGCCATCTTTGTTACGGGCAGAGGGGAGGCTGAGGGCGGGGGACAGGGATGGGGACAGAAGGGACAGGGATGGGACAGGGATGGGACAGAGATGGGACAAGATGGGGACAGGGATGGGACAGAAGGGACAGGGATGGGACAGGGATGGGACAGAGATAGGACAGGGATGGGACAGGGATAGGACAGGGATGGGGACAGGGATGGGAACAGGGATGGGACAGGGATGGGGCAGAAGGGACAGGGATGGGACAGAAGGGACAGGGATGGGACAGGGATAGGACAGGGATGGGACAGGGATGGGACAGGGATGGGGATTGGGATGGGACAGGGATGGGACAGGGATGGGGATGAGGACAGGGATGGGATAGGGATGAGGACAGCGATGAGGACTGGGATGGGGCAGGGATGGGACAGGGATGGGACAGGGATGGGACAGGCCGAGCAGCACCCCCGCGTCCCCCGCCCGCCTCTCTCAGGCCGCTGACCCCTCCCGGGGATGCCGGGTGGGGGTGACCCCCCCTCCCCCCCCAGCGGTGACGTCACGGCCCCGGTGGCCAGGACGGGGGGGGGAGGGGCAGATGTTGGTCACTGGCCACCCCCACACCCCCCCCAGCACCCAGGGACCGGCTGAACTGGGGATACTGGGACTGGGAATACTGGAATGGGGATATTGGAGCTGAGGGATGATGGAACTGGGGGATGCTGGAATTTGGGATGATGGAACTGGGGGATGCTGGAATTTGGGATGATGGAACTGGGGGATGGTGGAATTGGGGATGCTGGAACTGAGGGATGCTGGAATTTGGGATGATGGAACTGGGGGATGCTGGAATTTGGGATGATGGAACTGGGGGATGGTGGAATTGGGGATGCTGGAACTGGGGGATGCTGGAATTTGGGATGATGGAACTGGGGATGATGGAGCTGGAAGTTGCTGGAACTGGGGATACTGGAGCTGAGGGATAGTGAAACTGGAGGATGCTGGACCTGGAAGCTTCTGGAACTGGGGGATACTGAAATTTGGGATGCTGGGAGATGCTGGAACTGGTGCATGCTGGAACTGAGGGATAATGGAACTGGGGATACTGGAATTTGAGATGCTGGAACTGGGGATGATGGAGCTGACGGATGATGGAACTGGGGATATTGGAGCTGGAGGTTGCTGGAACTGGGAGATACTGGAATTTGGGATGCTGGAACTGGGGATACTGGAGACGCTGGAACTGGGGGATACTGGAGTTTGGGATGCTGGGACGGGGAGATGCTGGAACTGGGGGATACTGGAGCTGAGGTATGCTGGAACTGGGGATACTGGAGCTGAGGGATGCTGGAACTGGGGATGATGGAGCTGAGGGATGCTGGAACTGGGGATGATGGAGCTACTGGAGCTGGGGTTGCTGTGTTAGGGCCATGCTGGGGTGGGGCTGGGTCCTGCCCCACAGTGGCATCTCCCAGGTGTGGGGGTGGTTGGGTGTGGTGTGCCACCAGTGCCAACTGGGGCACCAGTGCCAGTCCCTGGGCTGCCAATGCCAGTCCCAGTGCCACCAGTGCCAACTGGGGCACCAGTGCCAGTCCCTGGGCTGCCACGGGGTGCTGCAGCCATGTGCGGGTGTCCCCATGGCCCCTTTGCCATGTCCCTGTGTCCCTGTGTCCCCTGTCCCTGGGATCCCAAATTCCTGTCCCCATATCCCCATGTCCCTGGGATCCCAAATTCCTGTGTCTTGTGTCCCTGGGATCCCAAATCCCTGTGTCCCCGGGATCCCAAATCCCTGTGTCCCTGGGATCCCAAATCCCTGTGTCCCCGGGATCCCAAATCCCTGTGTCCCCAGGATCCCAAATCCCTGTGTCCCCGGGATCCCAAATCCCTGTGTCCCTGCAATCCCAAATCCCTGTGTCCCTGGGATCCCAAATCCCTGTGTCCCCGGGATCCCAAATCCCTGTGTCCCCGGGATCCCAAATCCCTGTGTCCCTGCAATCCCAAATCCCTGTGTCCCTGGGATCCCAAATCCCTGTGTCCCCGGGATCCCAAATCCCTGTGTCCCCCTGTCCCTGCGATCCCAAATCCCTGTGTCCCCGGGATCCCAAATCCCTGTGTCCCTGGGATCCCAAATCCCTGTGTCCCTGGGATCCCATTTTCGTGTGTAAAAACGTGTGTAAATCTCATTTTCCTGTGTAAAAACACAAGTTTTTCTTTTCTTAACCCATCCTGGTCTAATTCTAACAATCGTGAGCATCCCATGGGTGTTACACAGATTTGTGTGTGCAGTTTCTGTCAGCTCTTGTTGTTTGTGTGAACACTGCATTGAAAAATGTGAACTATTTCATTCTATCTAAAAAGTGTGAACAATTTTATTCTATCTAAAAAATGCGAACAATTTAATTCTAAAAAATGTGAACAATTTTATTCCATCTACATTTTGTCTAAAATAATACATCTAAAAAATGTGAACAATACAGTTCTATCCATATTTTGTCTAAAATAAGATATATAAAAAGTACAAAGAGTACAGTCCCATCTATATTTTGTCTAAAACAATATATCTAAAAACTGTGAACAATAAAGTTCTATCCATATTTTGTCTAAAATATATTTTAAAAAACATGACCAATTTCGTTCTATCCATATTTTGTTTAAAATAATATACCTAAAAATGGGAACAATACAGTTCTATCCATATTTTGTCTAAATATTTTGTCTAAAATATTTTGTCTAAAATAATACATCTGGAAAATGTGAATAACATAGTTCTATCCACATTTTGTCTAAAGTAATACATCTGAAAAATATGAACAATACAGTTCTATCCACATTTTGTCTAAAATACATCTAAAAAAGTGAACCATATAGTTCTATCCATATTTTATCTAAAATAATATCTTTATAAAACGTGAACAATATAGTTCTATCCGTATTTTGTCTAGAATAATACATCTAAAAAATGTGAACAATTGCATTCCATGTATATTTTGTCTAAAATAATACATTTTAAAAAACATGAACAATTTCATTCCGTCCATATTTTGTCTAAAATAATACACCTAAAGAACGTGAATAATACAGTTCTATCCACATTTTGCCTGAAATAATACACCTTAAAAATGTGAACAATTTTATTCCATCTGTATTTTGTCTAAAATAATACATCTAAAAAACATGAACAATACAGTTCTATCCATATTTTGTCTAAAATAATACATTTAAAAAACGTGAACAGCACAGTTCCATCCCCATTTTGCCTAAAATAATACATCTAAAAACTGTGAACAATTTTATTCCATTTATATTTTGTCTAAAATATCTAAAAATGCGAATAATATATTTCTATCTATATTTTGTCTAAAATAATATATCTAAAAAATGTGAAAAATATAATTCTATTTACATTTTGTCTAAAATGATATATCCAAGAAACGTGAACAATTTTATTCCATCTACGTTTTGTCTGAAATAATATATCTAAAAATGTGAACAATTTTGTTCTATCCACATTTTGTCTAAAATAAGAGATATAAAAAGTACGAACAGTACAGTTCTGTCTATACTTTTTCTGAAATAATATATCTAAAAAATGTGAACAATTTTATTCTATCCATATTTTGTCTAAAATAATACATCTAAAAAAAACATAAACAATACAGTTCTATCCGTATTTTGTCTAAACATTGTCTAAAATATTTTGTCTAAAATAATACATCTAAAACACATGAACAATACAGTTCCATCTATATTTTGTCTAAAATAATACATCTGAAGAATGTGAATAATACAGTTCTATCCACATTTTGTCTAAAATAAACCTAAAAATGTGAACAATTTTGTTCTATCCATATTTTGTCTAAAATAATATATCCAAAAAACGTGAACAATTTCATTCTATCTAAAAAAGTGGACAATTTTAGTCTATCTAAAAAGTGTGAACAATTTCATTCCATTGATATTTTGTCTAAAATAATGTATTTAAAAACTGCGAACAATAAAGTTCTATCCATATTTTGTCTAAAATATTTTAAAAAGTGAACAATTTCTTTCCATCTATATTTTGTCTAAAATAACACATCTAAAAATGGGAACAATACAGTTCTATCCATATTTTGTCTAAATATTTTGTCTAAAATATTTTGTCTAAAATAATACATCTGGAAAATGTGAATAATACAGTTCTATCCACATTTTGTCTAAAATACATCTAAAAATGGGAACGATACAGTTCTGTCTATATTTTGTCTAAAACAATACATCTAAAAAACGTGAATAATATAGTTCCATCTATATTTTATCTAAAATAATATATCCAAAAAATGTGAACAATATCGTTCTAGCCGTATTTTCTCTAAAATAACATATCTAAAAAATGTGAACCATATAGTTCAATTCATGTTTTGTCTGAAATATTTAAAAAACATGAACAATACCGTTCTATCTATATTTTGTCCAAAGTAATACATCTAAAAAACATGAACAATTTCATTCCATCCATATTTTGTCTAAAACAATACATGTAAAAAACGTGAATAATTTTGTCCCATCCCCGTTTTGCCTAAAACAGCTCCAGGAAAGGCCAAGGCTGCCCCAGCACGAGGAGCCCTGGGCACGTCCCGGTGCCCTCCCTGTGCCTGGCACTGCCACAAATTCCCACTAAGAGTGAAAAATTCTCTATTTCTGTTCCACTCTGGAGTGACTTCATGGATTGACATCCAAAGGCTTTAATGGAACTCCTGAGCTTTGGTTTTGCTCCGGGCCCGGAGATGCTCCGGCTCCAGCGCCCGCGGTGCCAGCGCTGCCCTGGGCACGTCCCGGTGCCCTCCCTGTGCCTGGCACTGCCACAAATTCCCACTAAGAGTGAAAAATTCTCTATTTCTGTTCCACTCTGCAGCGATTTCATGGATTGAGATCCAAAGGCTCTAATGGAACTCCCGAGCTTTGGATTCCCCTGGGCCCGGAGATGCTGCAGCTCCAACACCCGGAGCTGCCCTGGGCACGTCCTGGTGCCCTCCCCGTGCCTGGCACTGCCACAGATTCCTACTGAAAGTGAAAAATTCTCTATTTCTGTTCCACTTTGGAGCGACCTTGTGGATTCAGCTCGTCAAAGGCTTTAATGGAACTCCCGAGCTTTGGATTCTCCTGGGCCGGAGATGCTGTGGGTCCAACGCCCGGAGCTGCCCTGGGCACGTCCTGGTGCCCTCCCTGTGCCTGGCACTGCCACAAATTCCCACTAAGAGTGAAAAATTCTCTATTTCTGCTCCACTCTGCAGCGATTTCATGGATTGAGATCCAAAGGCTTTAATGGAACTCCCGAGCTTTGGATTCTCCTGGGCCCAGAGATGCTGCGGCTCCAACGCCCGGAGCTGCCCTGGGCACGTCCTGGTGCCCTCCCTGTGCCTGGCACTGCCACAAATTCCCACTAAGAGTGAAAAATTCTCTATTTCTGCTCCACTTTGGAGTGATTTCATGGATTGAGATCCAAAGGCTTTAATTGAACTCCTGAGCTTTGGTTTCTCCGGGCCCAGAGATGCTGCGGCTCCAGCGCCCGGGTGGAGCTGCCCTGGGCACGTCCCGGTGCCCTCCCTGTGCCCAGAGCTGCCACAGATTCCCACTAGAAGTGAAAAATTCTCTGTTTCTGTTCCACTTTGGAGTGACCTCGTGGATCTCAGCTCGTCCAAAGGCTTTAATGGAGCTCCTGAGCTTTGGATTCCCCTGGGCCGGAGATGCTGCGGCTCCAACACCCAGCGCTGCCCTGGGCACGTCCTGGTGCCCTCCCTGTGCCTGGCACTGCCACAGTTTTCCACTAAGAATGAAAAATTCTCTATTTCTGTTCCACTTTGGAGCGATTTCATGGATTGAGATCCAAAGGCTTTAATGGAGCTCCTGAGCTTTGGATTCCCCTGGGCCTGGAGATGCTGCGGCTCCAACACCCGGAGCTGCCCTGGGCACGTCCCGGGGCCCTCCCTGTGCCTGGCACTGCCACAGATCCCTGCTGAAAGTGCAAAATTCTCTGTTTCTGCTCCACTCTGCAGCGATTTCATGGATTGACATCCAAAGGCTTTAATTGAAGTCCTCAGCTTTGGTTTTGCTCCGGGCCCGGAGATGCTCCGCCTCCAGCGCCCGTGGTGCCAGAGCTGCCCTGGGCAGGTCCCGGTGCCCTCCCTGTGCCTGGCACTGCCACAAATTCCTACTGAAAGTGAAAAATTCTCTATTTCTGTTCCACTTTGGAGTGACCTCGTGGATCTCAGCTCGTCCAAAGGCTTTAATGGAACTCCTGAGCTTTGGATTTCCCTGGGCCCGAGGCCGGAGATGCTCTGGCTCCAACACCCGGAGCTGCCCTGGGCACGTCCTGGTGCCCTCCCCGTGCCTGGCACTGCCACAGATTTCTACTAAAAGTGAAAAATTCTCTATTTCTGTTCCACTTTGGAGTGACTTCATGGATTGAGATCCAAAGGCTTTAATGGAACTCCTGAGCTTTGGATTCCCTGGGCCCGGAGATGCTCCAGTTCCAGCACCCGGAGCTGCCCTGGGCACGTCCTGGTGCCCTCCCCGTGCCTGGCACTGCCACAAATTCCTACTGAAAGTGAAAAATTCTCTATTTCTGTTCCTCTTTGGAGCGACCTCGTGGATCTCAGCTCGTCCAAAGGCTTTAATGGAGCTCCTGAGCTTTGGATTCCCCTGGGCCCGGAGATGCTCTGGGTCCAACACCCGGAGCTGCCCTGGGCACGTCCCAGTGCCCTCCCTGTGCCTGGCACTGCCACAAATTCCCACTAAAAGTGAAAAATTCTCTATTTCTGTTCCACTCTGGAGCGATTTCATGGATTGACATCCAAAGGCTTTAATTGAACTCCTGAGCTTTGGATTCTCCTGGGCCGGAGATGCTCCAGTTCCAGCGCCCGCGGTGCCAGCGCTGCCCTGGGCAGGTCCCAGTGCCCTCCCTGTGCCTGGCACTGCCACAGATTCCTACTAAAAGTGCAAAATTCTCTATTTCTGTTCCACTTTGGAGTGATTTCATGGATTGAGATCCAAAGGCTTTAATGGAACTCCCGAGCTTTGGATTCCCCTGGGCTGGAGATGCTCTGGCTCCAAGGCCCGGAGCTGCCCTGGGCACGTCCTGGTGCCCTCCCCGTGCCTGGCACTGCCCGGGAGGGAGCTGGGAGCTCCCCACAAACCCAGGTTCTTCATCTGCACCTCTGGGGAGCTTCACCTCGAGCCCAAACAGATGAGAAACGGCTGCAGAGGTTGTTTCAGGCTGTTTATTTCTGATGCAGCCGAGTCCGAGCGGGCACTGCCCAGCCCTGGGCATTCCCGGCCTTTCTGTGCCCTTTCCATCATCCAACCATTCTTCACAACGGATTTATTAGTTACTGTTCTGTACCAATTCATTTGCACCTGTTCTAGACATGTAATTTCCAGCTCTTTTTCATTCTACCCATCATTTTGTGCCACCACTGCCAGAGAAGATGGAGGAGGAGGAGAAGAAGGAGGAGGAGGAGAATTATTAATTGAATTTTTGAATTTTTCCTTCTAAGATTATTAATTGAATTTTTGAATTTTTCCTTCTAAGATTATTCATTGAATTTTTGAATATTTTAATTTTTCCTTCTAAGATTATTAACTGAATTTTTGAATTTTTCTCTCTAAGATTATGAATTGAATTTTTGAATTTTTCCTTCTAAGATTATTCATTGAATTTTTGAATTTTTCCTACTAAGATTATTCATTGAATTTTTGAATTATTCCTACTAAGATTATTCATTGAATTTTTGAATATTTTAATTTTTCCTTCTAAGATTATTAACTGAATTTTTGAATTTTTCCTTCTAAGATTATTAACTGAATTTTTGGATTTTTCCTTCTAAGATTATTCATTGAATTTTTGAATTTTTCTTTCTAAGATTATTCATTGAATTTTTGAATTTTTCCCTCTAGGATTATGAATTGCCTGTTACAAGCACAGCTGAACAAACACCGAGCAATCCGAGCTTACCCTAACTCCCTGCTGATCATTGACTCCTTTAATCAACTTCAGCTCAGCCCCGCGCCTTTCCCCGTTCCAGTTCCAACTCGGGCACAAGCGGCTTTCATTGAAACCCCAATATTTCAGTGTTTCACAGAAAACCCCGGCGGTTCGGGGGGGGCCGGGAGGGGCCCGGGGGTGGCAAGGAGCCCCCCGGGATGGGGGGGACACAAACCGGGGGGGCTCCGAGGGACCGGGGGGGCACGGGGGGGGGTACGGACGCCCCCGGAATGGGGGGACACAAACCAGGGGTGAGGGGGGGGCTCCGGGGGTGGCAGAGACCCCCTCGGGATGGGGGGGGGGCACAAACCAGCGGTGACCGGGGGGGACCCGGGGGGGCAGAGACCCCTCGGGATGGGGGGGCCACAGAACCGGGGGTGACCCCGGGGGGCCCGGGGGGGACAGAGACCCCTCGGGGGTGGGGGGGGCACAGAACCGGGGGGACCCCGAGGGACCGGGGGGGCCCGGGGGTGGCACGGACCCCTCGGGGGTGGGGGGGACACAAACCGGGGGGGCCGGGGGAGGTACAGGGGTGTCACGGACGCCCCCAGGGGTGGGGGGGACACAGAACCGAGGGACAGGAGGGGCCCCGGGGGGGGCACGGACCCCTCAGGATGGGGGAGACACAGAACCGGGGGGACCCCGAGGGACCGGGGGGGCACGGGGTGGCACGGACCCCTCGGGGTGGGGGGGCACAGAACCGAGGACCGGAGGGCTCCGGGGGGGGCACGGCCCCTCAGGATGGGGGAGACACAGAACCGGGGGGGGCCGGGGGAGCCACGGTTGGGCAGGGAACCCCGCGGGGTGGGGGGGACACGAACCGGGGGGGCTGGGGGGGGGCCCCGGGGGTGGAAGGGACCCACTCGGGACGGGGGGGCACAAACCGGGGGGCACAAAGGCACGGGGGGGGCCCGGGTGGAAGGGACACCCCCGGGATGGGGGAGACACAAACCGGGGGGGCCCCGAGGCACCGGGGGGGCCCCGGGGGGGGGCAGGGACCCCAAGGGGTGGGGGGGGACACAGAACCGGGGGGGCCCCGAGGCACCGGGGGGGCCCCGGGCGGGGGCAGGGACCCCTCGGGACGGGGGGGACACAAACCGGGGGGGCCCCGAGGCACCGGGGGTGGGGGGGGGCAGGGACCCCAAGGGGTGGGGGGGACACAGAACCGGGGGGGCCCCGAGGCACCGGGGGTGGGGGGGGGCAGGGACGCCCCCAGAGGCCGCGGCCACGTGGCCCGGGCAGGACCCACGTGCAGCGCACACGCCCCGCCCCGCTTCCGGCCCCGCGCCCAATCACAGCGCGCCTCATCCGTGACGTCACGACGGAGGCGTGGTAACCCGAGGGAAGGGGCGGGGCCAGGCGCGGTTGCCACGGCGACGGCGCCCGCTATGGCCACGCCCCCTTTGGGGCGGCTCTGACACAAACCACGGCCCCTCCCCAGCCCGGGGCTCCCCCGGGTCCTCCCGGGCCCCGCGCCCCTCCCGGGGGTCTCCGAGCGCCCCCCGCGCCCTCCCGGGACCCCCCCGGGCCGTGACCCCTCCGCGGCCCCGCCCCGTGACGTCATCACGCCGCGCCGTCCGCTGCAAGATGGCGGCGGGCGGGCGGGGCTGAGCCGGGCCCAGGCAGGTACCGGGTACCGGGAGCGGGGGGGAGCGGCGCCGGCACCGGCGGCACCGGGAGGGACCGAGGGCAGCGCTGGAGCGGGGCGGGCGCAGCCGGGCCCGGGCAGGGGCTGGGGCGGCGCGGGGAGCGGGGAGCGGGGCCGGGAGTACCGGGAGGGGGCGGTACCGGGGCCGGGAGGAGCCGGGGAGCGGGAGCGGCGTCAGGCAGAGACCGGGACCGGAATGGGCTCAAACGGGACCGGGGATGGGGATGGGGACGGGCGGGGAGCGAGCGGGAGCCGGGGCCGGGCGGGGGCTGAACCGGGCCGTTCCCGGTACCGGAGAGGGGCTGAGCGGGGGCTGAACCGGGCCGTTCCCGGTACCGGTGAGGGGCTGAGCGGGGGCCGAGCCGCAGCCGCAGCCGGGGCCGGGCATTTCCCGCTGCCGGCGCTGAGCTGAGCGAGGCCCGCGCCTTTCCCGGTACCGGGGCGGCACCGCTCCATCTCCCACACCCCCGGGGCTGCTCCCGACCCCCGTCCCCGCTCCCTCCCGCAGCCCCCGCGATGCTGCCCGGTGCCCCCGCCATGCTGCCCGGCTGTCCCCTGCCCCGGGCCGGTTCGGCGGCTCCCCGGTGACACGGCGGCTCCCCGGTGAAGCGGCGGCTCCCCGGTGACACGGGCGGCTCCCGGTGACACGGGGGGCTCCCGGTGACACGGAGAGCTCCCCGGTGAAGCAGAGCGCTCCCCGGTGACACGGAGGGTCCCCGGTGAAGCGCAGAGCTCCCCGGTGACACGGCGGCTCCCGGTGAAGCAGAGCCCTCCCCGGTGACACGGCGGCTCCCCGGTGAGCAGGGCGCTCCCCGGTGACACGGCGGCTCCCCGGTGAAGCAGAGCCCTCCCCGGTGACACGGCGGCTCCCCGGTGAAGCAGAGCTCCCCGGTGACACGGCGGCTCCCCGGTGAAGCCACGGGCGGCTCCCCGGTGACACGGCGGCTCCCGGTGAAGCAGAGCCCTCCCCGGTGACACGGCGGCTCCCCGGTGACACCGGCGGCTCCCCGGCGCGGCGGCGGGCGGCCCCGCGATGCTGCGGCGGCTGCTGGAGCGGCCGTGCTCGCTGGCGCTGCTGGTCGGGTGCCAGTTCGCCTTCGTGGCCTATTTCTCCCTGGGGGGGTTCCGCAACCTCACGGCGCTGTTCGGCCGCGCCGCCGGGCCCGTGGTCGATTACTCGCGGACCCACGACGTGTACGCCAACCTCAGCCGGCTCGGGCCCCCCCGCGCCGCGGCCCCGGACCCCGCCCGCCCCCTGCCCTTCTGCCCCGAGCGCTCGCCCTTCCTCGGTGAGGAACCGACCCGGGACACGGCGGGGGAACCGCGGGAGGGGGCGCGGGGCAGCGGGAGGGGAGCTCTGAGGGGAGGGGGCAGAACGGAGATCTGCGAGGGGACGCTGGAGCGGGGAATGGAGCCTTTTGAGAGCAGAGATGGAGCCCTGTGAGGGCAGGGATGGAGCCCTGTGAGGGAGGGATGGAGCCCTGTGAGGGAGGGATGGAGCCCTTGGAGAGAGGGAATGGAGCCCTTGGAGAGAGGGAATGGAGCCCTTGGAGAGGGAGAATGGAGCCCTTTGAGGGAGGGATGGAGCCTTTTGAGGGAGGAATGGAGCCCTGTGAGGGCAGGGATGGAGCCCTGTGAGGGAAGGATGGAGCCCTTTGAGAGGGGAATGGAGCACTTTGAGGGGAGGGATGGAGCCTTTGAGGGAGAGATGGAGCACTTTGAGGGAGGGATGGAGCCCTTGGAGGCAGGGATGGAACCTTTTGAGGGAGGATTGGAGCCCTTGGAGGGAGGGATGGAGCCCTTTGAGAGGGGGATTGGAGCCCTTTGAAGGAGGGATGGAGCCCTCTGAGGAGGGATGGAGCCCTGTGAGGGAGGGATGGAGCCCTTTGAAGGCAGAGATGGAGCCCTTGGAGGGAGGGATGGAGCACTTTGAGGGAGGATTGGAGCCTTTGAAGGAGGGATGGAGCCCTCTGAGGGAGGATTGGAGCCTTTGAAGGAGGGATGGAGCCCTCTGAGGGAGGATTGGAGCCGTTTGAGGGCAGGGATGGAGCCCTTTGAGGGAAGGATGGAGCCTTTGAGGGCAGCAATGGAACCCTGTGAGGGCAGGGATGGAGCCCTGTGAGGGAGGAACCCCAGCTCCGTGAGGTGGAAAATCGCCCCGTAGAGCGGGGAAGAGCCGAGCCCTTCCCCGGTTCGGAACCGGAGAGCTCCGGAGGGCAGGGACCGGGGCGCGGCCGCTCCCCGGGGCGGGAGGAACCGAGCCGGGGAAGAAGCGGGGTCACCCCCGGCGCCCCCGGGGGAAGAACCCGACCCCTCCCCGGTTAAGGAATCCCTCCCCCGGTTCCCCGGGAGGAAGAACCGGCTGAACCGGCTCCGCTCCGCCCTGGGGAGGAGCCGCCGCCACCGGCAGAGCCGGGACCCCCCCGGGGAAAGGAGCAGAGCCTGAGCCGGTGTCTTTGGGACCCGGTTTGGGAGCGGGGGGGACACAAAGCCCCAGGTTCCCCCAGTTTGGGGTGGGGGACAGAAAGCCCCAGGTTCCCCCAGTTTGGGGTGGGGGACGCGTCCTGGGGCTCCCCAATTTGGGGCAGGGTGGGGACACGATCCCAGGGTTCTCCCAGTTTGGGATGGGGGGACAAACCCAGCCCAGTTTGGGATTGGGGAGGGACAAACCCGGCCCAGTTTGGGATTGGGGAGGGACAAACCCAGCTCAGTTTGGGACTGGGGAGGGACAAACCCAGCCCAGTTTGGGATTGGGGAGGGACAAACCCGGCCCAGTTTGGGATGGGGGGACAAACCCGGCCCAGTTTGGGACTGGGGAGGGACACGCCTCTGGAACGCCCATCCCTGGTTCGGGACGGGGTTGGGGACACCCCTGGGACTCCCCAGTTTGGGATGGAGGGGGAGGGGACCCACTCCTGGCCCCCTCCCCCGGTTCGGGACGGGGAGGGGGCGCCCCCAGCCCGGTTTGGGGTGCGGTGAGGACCCCCCCGGGTGCCACCACATCCCCCCCAAGCCCATCCCATGCCATGCCATGCCACAGTGGGGCCGCTGACGGTGTCGTTCGCCCGGGTGCCGACGCTGGAGCAGATCCGGGCCAAGAACCCGGCGGTGCAGGAGGGGGGCCGCTACCGCCCCCCCCTGTGCGAGTCCCGCTCCCGAACCGCCGTCATCGTCCCGCACCGGAACCGGGAGAGCCACCTGGGCCACCTGCTCTACTACCTGCACCCGTTCCTGCAGCGGCAGCAGCTGCACTACGGCATCTACGTCGTGCACCAGGTGGGCACCGGGCATTGGGGGGCATTTGGGGGCATTTTGGGGGCATTGGGGGGCATTTGGGGGCATTTTGGGGGGCATTTCAGGGCATTTCGGGAGCATTTCGGGGGCATTTGGGGGCATTTTGGGGCATTTTGGGGGCATTTTGGGGCATTTGGGGGCTTTTCGGGGCCATTTGGGGGGCATTTCGGGGGCATTGGGGGGCATTTGGGGGCTTTTCGGGGTATTTGGGGGCATTTAAGGGCATTTGGGGCATTTCGGGGGGCATTCAGGGCATCAGGGGCATTTTGGGCATTTTGGGCATTTTGGGGGGCATTTGGGGGCTTTTGTGGGGCATTCGGGGCATTGGGCATTTTTGGGGGCATTTCAGGGCATTTGGGGGCATTCGGGGGGCATTTCAGGGGCATTTTGTGGCATTTGGGGCATTTGTGGCATTTCGGGGCATTTTGGGAGCATTTGGGGCATTTCGGGGGTGATTTTGGGGGCATTTTGGGGGCTTTGGGGCTTTCGGGGGCATTTCCAGGGGCATTTTGGGCATTTTAGAGGCTTTTGGGGGCATTTCGAGGTATTTTGGGGCATTTCGGAGGTATTTTGGGGGCATTTTGGGCATTTGGGGCATTTCAGGGCATTTTTGGGGCATTTTGGAGGCTTTTGGGGGCATTTGGGGGCATTTTGTGGGCATTTCGGGGCATTTTGGGAGCATTTTGGGGGCATTTTGGGGGTATTTTGGGGGCATTGGAGGGCATTTTGGGAGCATTTCGGGGGCATTGGGGGGCATTTGGGAGCATTTTGGGGGCATTTTGGGGGCATTTCGGGGGCATTTCGGGGCGTTTCGGGGGCAGTGGGGGGCATTTGGGGGCATTTTGGGAGCATTTCAGGGGCATTTTGGGAGCATTTCAGGGGCATTTCAGGGGCATTTGGGGGGGTCCCCGGTGCATCCAGTCCCTTTTCCTGCCCCCCTGTGCCGGGAATTCCATGTTCAGCCAGGCAAAGCTGCTGGATGTGGGGTGAAGAGGGGCTTGAGGGGGTGGTTGGGGGGTTGGGGGTGGTTTGGGGGGTCCCCAGGGAGGGTTGGGGGTGGTTTGGGGGGTCCCCAGGGAGGGTTGGGTGTGGTTTGGGGGGTCCCCAGTGCCCCCAGCCCCTGTCCCACCTTCCCAGGTGGGGAATTCCAGCTTTACCTGGGCCAAGCCGCTGAACCTGGGGGTCAGGGGGTTCGGTGGGGGGTTCCCAGGATGTTTTGGGGTCTCCCCAGTGTTGCCAACCCCTTTTCCCCACCCCAGGCCGGCAACTCCACCTTTAACTGAGCCAAGCTGCTGAACCTGGGGGCTCAGGGGTCTCAGTGGGGGATAGCCAGGAGAGTTTTGGGGTGTCCCCATGTGGATTTGGGGTGTCCCCATGAGGATTTGGGGTCTCCCCAGTGTTGCCAGCCTCATTTCCCCATCCCAGGCTGGGAACTCCACCTTTAACCGAGCCAAGGTTTTGAATGTGGGGGTTCAGAAGGGTGTCCCCAAGAGGGTTTGGGGTGTCCCCAGGATGTTTTGGGGTCTCCCCAGTGTTGCCAGCCCCGTTTCCCCACCCCAGGCTGAGAACTCCACCTTTAACCAGGCCAAGCTGCTGAACCTGGGGGCTCAGGGATGGTTTTAGAGGGGCTCCAGGAGGATTTGGGGTGTCCCCAGGATGTTTTGGGGTCTCCCCAGTGTTGCCAGCCCCGTTTCCCCACCCCAGGCTGGCAACTCCACCTTTAACTGAGCCAAGCTGCTGAACGTGGGGGTTCAGGGGTCTCAGTAGGGGATAGCCAGGAGAGTTTTGGGGTGTCCCCATGTGGATTTGGGGTGTCCCCAGGATGTTTTGGGGTCTCCCCAATGTTCCCAGCCTCATTTCTTCACCCCAGGCTGGGAACTCCACCTTTAACCAGGCCAAGCTGCTGAACGTGGGGGCTCAGGGATGGTTTTAGAGGGGCTCCAGGAGGATTTGGGGTGTCCCCAGGATGTTTTGGGGTCTCCCCAGTGTTGCCAGCCCCGTTTCCCCACCCCAGGCTGGGAACTCCACCTTTAACCGGGCCAAGCTGCTGAACGTGGGGGTGAAGGAGGCGCTCAAGGACGAGGACTGGGATTGCCTCTTCCTGCACGACGTGGATCTGATCCCCGAGAACGACCACAACCTCTACACGTGCGACCCCTGGAACCCCAAACACGTCTCGGTGGCCATGAACAAATTCGGCTACAGGTGGGGGCCGCTCTGGGGGGGCTGTGGGTGGGCTCTGGGTGGCTCTGGGGGGCTCCGGGGGGGCTCTGGGAGGCTCTGGGGGTCTCTGGGGAGGCTCTGGGGGATTCCGAGGGGTCTTTTGGGGGGTCTCTGGGTTAGGGCTAGCCCCGGTGGGGCTCTGAGGGCCTCTGGGTGGGGTCTCTGGGGTGTCTCCGGGGGCTCTGGGAGGCTCCAGGGGTCTCTGGGGTCTCCGGGGGGCCTGAGGGGGTCTCCGTGGGGTCTCGGGGTCTCTGGGGGGGCTCCGGGGGCTCTGGGAGGCTCCAGGGGGCTCTGGGGGTCTCCAGGAAGGCTCTGGGGGATTCCGAGGGGGGTCTTTGGGGGGCTCTGGGGGACCCTTGGGGGGTCTCTGGGGGGGCTCCGGGGGTCTCTGGGGGGCTCCGGGGGGCTCTGGGAGGCTCCAGGGGGCGCTGGGGGGACCCTGGGGGGTCTCCGGGGGTCTCTGGGAGGCTCTGGGGGGCTCTGGGGGTCTCCGGGGGGCTCTGGGGGTTCCGAGGGGGGGCTCTGGGGGGCACCTTGGGGGTCTGGGGGGGTCAGCCAGGGCTCTGGGGGTCTGAGGGATCTGGGGGGGTCTGGGGGGGTGGGGGGGTCTGGGGGGGTCGGGGGTCTGGGGGTCTCTGGGGGTCTGGGGGTCTGTGGGGGTCTGGGGGGGAGCAGGGGGCGCTGGTGGCCGGGGGTCTCCGGGGTCTCTGGGGGTCTCTGGGAGGCTCTGGGGGGCTCTGGGCGACCCTGGGAGGGCTCCGGGGGTCTCTGGGGGTCTCTGGGAGGCTCCGGGGGGCTCTGGGGGATTCCGGGGGGGGTCTCTGGGGGGCTTCGGGGGTCTCTGGGGGATTCGGGGGTCTCCGGGGGGCTCTGGGCTCATTGTCCCCCCCCCCAGCCTGCCGTACCCGCAGTATTTCGGGGGGGTCTCGGCGCTCACCCCCGACCAGTACATGAAGATGAACGGCTTCCCCAACGAGTACTGGGGCTGGGGGGGCGAGGACGATGACATCGCCACCAGGTAGGGCTGGGGGGGCACGGGGGGGGCACGGGGGGGGGCGGGGGGCGGGCACGGTGCCACCCGCCTGGGGGGGGCGGCACTCGGGGGGATGGCACCGAGCTGGGGGGGAAATCGGGGGGATTTGTCACTCGGGGAGGGACACGGGGGGGTGAGATTGCCCTGGGGGGACATGGGGGTGTCCTGTGACACTAGGGGGGCACACTGGGGGGCCAGTGGGGGAGGGACGTGGTGGGTGGTGAGATTGCCCTGGGGGGGGACACAGGAGGTGTCCCTGTCACCCTGGGGGGACATGGGGGTGTCCTGTGACACTGGGGGGGGACACAGGGGGTGTGACATCACCCTGGGGGGGGACAGAGGGGGTGTCCCGTGACACTGGGGGGGACATGGGGGGGTGTCACATTGCCCTGGGGGGGACATGGGGGTGTGAGATTGCCCTGGGGGGGGACAGGGGTGTATGGCTGGGGGGACATGGGGGTGTCCTGTCACACTTGGGGGGGGACACAGAGGATCTCACATCCCCTGGGGGGGGTGTTTTGGGGGGGTGGGGGTTGGTGTGGGGGATGGGGGTGTGAGATTGCCCTGGGGGGGGACATGGGGGTGTGACCTTGCCTTGGGGGGACATGGGGGTGTCCTGTCACACTTGGGGGGAGACACAGAGGATCTCACATCGCCCTGGGGGGGGACACAGGAGGTGTGAGATTGCCCTGGGGGGGGACACAGGGGTGTTACATTGCCCTGGGGGGACATGAGGAGTGTCCTGTGACACTGGGGGGGGACACAGAGGATCTCACATTGCCCTGGGGGGACACGGGGGTGTCCCTGTCACCCTGGGGGGGTCACGGGGGTGTCCCTGTCACCCTGGGGGGGTCACGGGGGTCTCCCACGGCCCCGGGGGTCTCCCAGTCCCCGTCCCCCTGGGGTGACACCGTGCTCCCTCCGCCCCTCTTGCTGTCCCCACCTTTGTGTCCCCTGGGACGATGTCACTGCTCGGGGGGGTCACGGGGGTGTCCCCGTCACCCTGGGGGGTCACGGGGGTCTCCCACCGCCCCGGGGGTGTCCCTGTGGCCGCCCCCCCGCGCTGACCCCGCTGCCCCCCAGGGTGCGCCTGGCCGGGATGAAGATCTCGCGCCCGCCCGTGTCCATCGGCCACTACAAAATGGTGAAGCACAAGAGCGACAAAGGCAACGAGGAGAACCCGCACAGGTCCGGGGGGGCTGCGGGGGGAGCGGGGGGCGGTTTGGGGGCCCCGGGACAGCGCTGACACCCCCCCTCTGCTGCCCCCCCCCAGGTTTGACCTGCTGGTGCGGACGCAGCGCATGTGGACGCAGGACGGGATGAACTCGCTGACCTACGAGCTGCTGGCCAAGGAGCTGCGGCCGCTCTACACCAACCTCACCGTGGACATCGGCACCGACCCGCGGGGGGGTTCCCGCGGTGCCCGCGTCCCCCCCGGGCCCCCCGGCAGCTCCAGCCGGTTCCGGGAGGAGATGCTGCGCAAGCCGCCCCGCGGGGACCTGCCCCTGCCGCTGGCGCTGTCGCTGTCGCCTCCCCGGGCGCCCACGGCCGCTGGAAACGGCACCGGAGCCCCGGCCCGCGGCTCGGGGGTGGCGCGGGGGGCGCAGGAGGGGCCGGTGCCAGCGCGGGGGGGCAACCAGAGCGTGGCACGGGGACCCCCGTGACCCCCGAACCCCCCCCCGGTGTGGACTCTGGGCTGGAGGCAGCGGCGAGCCCGGGGGGCCGCTGGCCGGAGGGGACAGGGGACACCCCCGGGAAGGGACACGGGGTGAGCCGGGGGCTCGCCCGACCCCTGCCGGGGATTTTGGGGGGGGGTCCCCAGATCGGGCGCGCGGGTATTTATTCTATTTATGAGCCGCTCCCTGGACCTTTCTAAGGGGTTTTTTCAATAAAAAAAATTTACTTTGTCCTACGGTGGCGGCCGAGGGGACCCCAGCGGGGTCGGGGCTCAGGGGGGGGACCCCAGAAGCCGCCCCACGGCCGCCTTGGCGCTGGCGATGCAGTCGTTGACGGAGACCCCGGCGTAGGAGGCGCCGATGAGGCTCAGGGGCAGCTCCTGCTCCCTCAGGAACCGCTGGATCCGCTCTGGGGGGGCGGCCACGGCAGCTGGGGACACCCCTGGGGACAGCAGAGCCCCTCGGGGGGGACCGGAGGGACAGGGGACCCCCACCCGCGCCCCCCTTACCTAGGCGCTCCCAGTGTCCCAGCGTGTACTGGGGGATGCAGTCCTGGGGAAGGAAGGGGTGGGGGACACGGGTGAGCCCCGCGGGACCCCCCCGCGCCCCCACAGCCCCCCCAAAAGGCGTCACCCACCTGCTGCACCCTGACGATGGCGCGGGCGGGGGTCCCGGCCAGCCCCAGGTGGTCGCTCACGGCCGCCCGGGCCCGGCGCAGCAGCAGCTCCGGAGCCGCGGCCGCCGGGTCCCCGAAGCTCTGCCGGAACCAGGCGCCTCCCAGCATCACCTGGGGGACACCGTCAGCACCCCAAAAACACCCCTGTGACCCCCCCGCAGCGCCAGCTCACCCACCGTGAGCCGCAGCGAGGGGGTCCCGGGGGTCCCGTCGTGCTCGGGGAAAGCCACGGAGTCGTAGACGACGCCCAGCAGCGCCGGGTCCTCCGAGGATGGCACCAGGTGGCCAAAACCCTGCGGGGAGGCCGGGCTGGGGTCACCCCCGGGGGTTTGGGGACAGCCCGGGGGTCGGGGACAGCCGTGGGGACCCCCTCTCACCGTGACGGGCAGCGAGGCCCCCTCGTACTGCAGGTTGACCACGGCCACGGACGCGGCCGGGATGCGGCGCAGCTCCCGAGCCAGCGGCTCCGCCTCGGCCGGCAGCGCCTCGGCCAGGGCTGGGGACAGCGGGGGGACATCAGAGGGACAGCGCGGACACCGGGGGGGCCCCCCCCGCCCCGCGGGACCCGGCGGTCCGGCCGTACCTGCGGCCGGGAGGGCGCTGACCACATGGTCGGCCGTGATGGTGCCATCGGCCAGGGTGAGCTGGGGGAGAGAGAGAGAGAGAGAGAAGGGTGAGGGGCACCGGGGCCACTGGGGAGGGGGCCCGGGGAACTGGGAACCCCCCCAGGGGCACTGGGAAGGGGATTCAGGTGTCCGGGGACGCTGGGGAGGGGATGGAGAGTGGGATGTGGGGTGGGGGGCACTGGGAAGGGGATGGAGAGAATGGGGCAGGGCGCACTGGGGAGGGGATTGGGGAGCACTGGGGAGCACTGGGAAGGGGTCCGAGTGTCTGGGAATCCCCCCAGGGATATTGGGAAGGGGGTTCGGGTGTCCGGGGTCACTGGGGAGGGGATGGAGAGTGGGGTGTGGGGCATTGGGAAGGGAACTGGGGGGCACTGGGAAAGAGGATCCAGGGATATTGGAAGGGGACCCAAGGGCCACTGGGGAGGGAACAGAGAGCACCTTGGGAGGGCGATGGAGAGCGGGGAGGGGCCCGGGGGACACCGGGGAGGGGACCGGGATGGCACCGGGAAGGGCACGGGAGTGGCATCGGGGAAAGGACCGGGTGGGACCGGGGAGGGAACACGGGGTGGCACCGGGAAGGAGCCCCGGTGGCACCGGGAAGGGGCTCGGGGAGGCACCGGGAAGGGGCCCCGGTGGCACCGGCAGTGCCCGCACCTGCCAGCGGCCGCGGCGGCGGCTCAGGTGCCTCAGGGGCGCGTGGCAGCGCAGCTCGGCCCCGCGGGGGGACACGGAGGCCACCAGGGCCCGGGCCAGGGTCTCCATCCCCCCCCGCAGTGACCACTGGCTCCAGCGCTCGGCCCGAGCTCGCCGGACCAGCGCCTCCTCCGGGCCCGGCCGCGCCCCGGCCCCTGCGGCGACAACGGCGGTGACAACGCGCGGGGGGGGCACTGGGGGGGTCCCCACACTGTGCCCGGCCCGGGGGGGTCCCCGCGGGGTCCCCTCGTCCCCGTGCCCAGCAGATGCCAGGAGCAGCCCAGCAGCGTCCCCACCACGCTGGGGTGACCCTGGGGTGTCCCCATCACATTGGGGTGACCCGGGGGTGTCCCCACCACGCTGGGGTGTCCCAGGGGTGTCCCCACAGTGTCCCCCACCCCCAGCAGTGTCCCAGGGGTGACCCCGGGGTGTCCCTGCAGTGTCCCCCAGCCCCAGAAGGGTCCCCAGTGTCCCCAGGGTGTCCCAGAAGGGTCCCCAGGGTGTTTTTCCCCCCAGTCCCCACCGTGTCCCAATGACAACCCCAGCAGTGTCCCAGAACAGTCTCCAGGGTGTCCCAGGGGTGTCCCAGGGGTGTCCCAGGGGTGTCCCCGCAGTGTCCCCCACTCCCAGTCCCACCTGGCTCCCAGTGCCACCCCCAGCAGTGTCCCCTCGCGTTGTGGTGTCCCCGGAGTGTCCCCAGGGTGTCCCCAGGGTGTCCCCGGAGTGTCCCCAGGGTGTCCCCAGGGTGTCCCCGGAGTGTCCCCAGGGTGTCCCCCCAAGTCCCCACCGTGTCCCAGCGCCGGCCCCAGCAGCACAGACCCTTCCCTGAGAGTGACCCCGTGGTGTCCCCGGGGTGTCCCCGGAGTGTCCCAGTCCCCAGCAATGTCCCAGGGTGTCCCCGCAGTGTCCCCACGATGTCCCCCCCAGTCCCCACCGTGTCCCAGCGCCAGCCCCAGCAGCACGGAGCCGCGGCGCCGCTCGGCCTGGAACAGGGCCGGGAAGCAGGAGCGGACACTCAGGGCCCGGCTGTCCCCGGCGAACACCCCCCGGCACAGGCTGTCCACGGCCACATCGGCCACCTGCGGGACAGCGACAGTGACAGCGGGACCCCGCCCGCCCCGGGGAGGCCCCGATAAGGCCGGGAAGGCTTTTGGGGTGGGGTTATCGGGGTTTTGGGGTGGGGTTATCGGGGTTTTGGGCTGGGGTTATCGGGGTTTTGGGCTGGGGTTATCGCGTCCCGCACCCACCTCGGGGCCGAAGCGGCGGCGGGCGAAGGCGTGGGCGCTCTCGTCCGGCTCCGTCCCCGCCGGGGTCACCAAGTCCCGCACCCCGCTCCAGAGCAGCGCCCGGGAAAAGGGGGGGACGGCCCGGAGCAGCCCCCTGGGGACAGCAGGGACACGGGGTGGGATTGGGGACGGGGGGCACGGCCCGGAGCAGCCCCTGGGGCCACCGCGGGTCAGGGGGTGGCACTGGGGACCAGCCCGGAGCAGCCCCCAGGGGACAGCAGGGACACGGGGTGGCACCGGGGACAGGGGACACCCACCCCAGCCCCGAGGGCAGGCGGTGCAGGGCCCCCCCCAGGTACAGGAAGCGGTTTCGGGACGCCGGGTGGTCCCCGGGCACGGGCAGGATGTCACCGGCCAGCCCCAGCTCCGACACCTGCGGGGGGGACACGGCATCGGGGGAGGGACCCCCAGAATTCATCCAGGGACCCCCCAGATCACTGCAGCCACCTAGAGACTCCCCCCAAATCCAGCCAGGACCCTTCTGGCACCCCAAAACCAGCCCCAGGGACCCCCAGACCACGGAGACCCCCAACAACCACCTAAAAAGCTCCCCTTGACCACAGCACCCCAGGACCCCTCCGTCACCCCAAAATTAGCCCCAGGGATGCCCCAAATCCTCCCCAGTCCCCCGCAGACCACAGCACCCCGTGGACCCCTCTGGCACCCCAAAACCAGCCCCAGGGACCCCCAACACCCACCTAGGGAACCCCCCAAACCCGAACAGCCCGGGAACCCCTCTGGCACCCCAAAACCATCCCCAGGGACCCCGAGACCACGGAGACCCCCAACAACCACCTAAAAAGCTCCCCTTGACCACAGCACCCCGGGGACCCCTCCGTCACCCCAAAATCAGCCCCGGGGACCCCCAACACCCACCCATGGAACCCCCCGAACCCCAACAGCCCGGGGACCCCTCTGGCACCCCAAAACCACCCCCAGGGACCCCCCCAAGCCCCCCAGCCCCCTGTACCATGCGCAGGGTCTCGGCTCCCACCGCCCCCGCCGGGCGGACGCCCCTCGGGCCGTGCTCGAACACGGCCCCCTCGGGGGTCCTGGTGCTCTGCAGCCACCCCCCGAAGCGGCCGCTGGCCTCCAGCAGCACCACCTGGGGACCCCCCAGAGCCCCCCAAATCACCACGGGGACACCGCGGAGGAGGGGGGTCCCGGGGGGGTGTTGGGAACCCAGCGGGAATTGGGATCCAGGAGGAATTGGGGGTCGCAGGGAGGAACTGGAGGGGGGGTCTCACAGGGGATGGGGGTCCGGGGGGGGGCTGGGGTGTCCCGAGAGGGGTGGGGGTCTCACAGGGGATTTCAGGGGGTCTGGGGGTCTCAGGAAGTGCCAGGAGAGGGAGATGGGGGTCCCTGACTGGGGGTTGAGGGTCCCTGAAGCCACGAGGGCACAGCGGGGGCAGGGGTCAGGGTGGTCCTGGGGGGGGGCACCCGGGGTCTCTGAAGGGATGGGGGTCCCGGGGGTGACCGGGGGGTCCCGGGGGTGACCGGGGGGTCCTGGGGGTAACCGGGGGGTCCCGGGGGTGACGTTCGGTGCCCCGGCAGGCTGGGAGCCCCAAGGGAAGGGAGGTCCTTGGGGGTGCCGCGGTTTGAGGGGGGGGATTTGGGGGGTCCCGCGCTCACCTTGGGCGGGCGGGGGGCGCGGAGCAGGTGGTAGCAGGCGGCCAGGCCGCTGATGCCGCCGCCCACCACGGCCACGGTCGGCGGCATGAGGGGACCTGGGCCGGGCACGGTCAGCGGGGCCGCGGGGACCCCCCGAGCCCCGCCGGGACCCCCCGAACCCCGGGACCCCCCGATCTCCGCCGGGACCCCCCGACCCCCGGGACCCCCCGATCCCCCCCGGGACCCCCCGAACCCCGCCGGGACCCCCCTGACCCCCGGGACCCCCCGACCCCCGCCGAGACCCCCCCGGCCCCTCCCGCACCGGTCCCGCGGCTCCGCGCTGGCCACGCCCCTTCCCGCCGCTCATGAGGGGAAGGGGCGGGGCTTAACAGCGCCCGGCCAATAGCGAGCCGCGGCGCGTTGATGGACAGCGCGCAGTGGCGGGAGGGAGAGCGCAGTGGTGATAAGCCACGCCCCGTTATGGCCACGCCCACTGTGCAACCAGCCAATCAGCGGGCAAGACACGCTCCTCGTGACTCCGCCCCTCTGTATCAAGCATCGTAACAGGCCGCGCCCATTCCACAAACCACGCCCCAACCCCAAGCCACGCCCCCAAACAGCCCCATCCATTCGCTGTCAATCACAAGCCCCACCCCGCTCTCACCCCGCCCCAAAACTCAAGCCCCGCCCACCCTCCCGCGGCCACGCCCCCTCCTCCAGCCCCGCCTCCCCCCCCCTTCAAAACTCCGCGGTTTTTGGCTTTTTTTTAATAAATTTATTCACAAAACCCCCCGGGGCCGCGCGGGCTGCGACCGCCGCCCCCCCCCCGCACCCCCCGTGCCGCGGGGGCTCCCGGGGGAGCGGCAGGAGGGGCTCACCCCCCACGCCCACCCCCAGCACGGGGGTCCGGGGGCTCTCAGGGTCTGCGGCCGGGGGGCTCCTCCAGCTCGTAGAACAGCACGTAGCCCTCGCTGGACGGCACCTGGTTCTCGCTGATGGGCGAGACGCTGCGGGGACACCCTCAGCTCCCGGGCCGGGGGCTCGGGGGGTGCCCGGGCGGGGCGGGGGGCGCGGGCGGGGCGGGGCGGGGGGCACTCACCGGGAGTCGTTGTAGACGCGCCAGCCCGCCGGGTCGCGGCAGAAGGCCGTGTAGTGCCCGTAGTGCACGCTGCCCGAGTGGTTGCACAGCGCGTACAGGCTGTAGACGGGGCTGCCTGCGGCGGGGGCGGGGGTGGGGGTCGGGCTGAGCGCTGCGCCGAGCCCCGAGCCCCCCACACCTCACCCCCAAACCCCCCCGGACCCCTCCTCACCCGCCTTCTCGCTGGCGAACTCGCGCAGGTTGAGCTGCTGCAGCGGGAAGTCCACGAAGACGGAGCATTTCTTGATGGAGTAGCGCGTGGTGGAGAACCGGTTCAGGTCTGCCAGGGGTCAAGGGAAAAAGGGGGATGGAGGGGTGGCCCCCCCGTGCCCCCCACCCCCACCCGGGGGTTCTCCCGGGGGTGCCCCCGGCGCCGCTTCCCAAAGGATACGGAGCACCAGGATGCGTGGGAAGCGCTGGATCGTCAATTTCTTGGTGCTCCGCGTCCGCTGCCGGCACTTGTCACACACCTGGTGGGGAGGGCACGGTCAGGGAGGGGCTGGGGGGCAATTTGGGGTCCGGGGGGGGGCACTGGGGGGGTCCATCCTCTCACCGGGGCGTTCTCCGAGTCCAGCTCCTCCTCCTTGGTGAAGAGGCTGAAGCAGTCGTGGAGCGACACCTTCCCCCCGGCAAAGCTTTTCTGGAGAGCCACGGGGTCAGGGGGGAATTTGGGGGAGGGTCTGAGGGGTTTTTAGGGGTCGGGGGGCTGCGCCCCACCCTTTACCTTTGGGATGGGCAGCGAGAGGTCGCAGAACACCTCGAAGGTGGTGGAGCGGTAGCCGCAGGCCTGGCACTTGAGGCAGCTCTTCAGCTGCCCCACAAAGAGATCTGGGGGGCAAAGGGGGGGGTCAGGGGGGGCACCCCCAGAGGTTTTGGGTTCCCGGGGAAGGAGGGGGGGGGACACCCCCATTCCCAGCGCTCACCCACGATCTTGCTGTCCTCCCTCTCCAGGTAGCGCTTCCACATCTGGTTGGCGCGTTCGTCGTCGCTGCAGGGGGGTGACACCGGTGGGGAGGGGGGGGTCAGCTGTCCCCAAAACCGGGGCTCCCCCTCCCCACCAGCCCTCTCCTCCCCCCTCACCTGAGCGTTTCGGGGTCCTCCAGGGCCGGGGGTCTCCGTGTGTCCGACAGGATGCTGGGGGTCCGCCGGCCCTTCCTGTTGATCTCCACGTGCAGCCGGTCCATGAAGAACTTGAGGAATTCCTGGGCGTCCTGCTGGCTGCGGGGACGGGGACGCTTTGTGCCCACCCCGGGGGGGTCCCGGGGGGGTTCCCCGAAGGTTTAGGGGTGGGGGGGGGAGTCTCTCACCTGTAGCCCGTGAAGGAGGGGACGTATTTTTGGAACACGGCCTTGAAGCGCCCGGGGTTGACGGCCTCGGAGGAGTCGGGGTGCCAGAGCGCGGCGATGACATCGGCAAAGGCTGCGGGGACACGGCGGTGTCAGCGCCCCGGGGGGGGTTATGTAACACTCGGGGGGGGCTGCGGGAGTTTTGGGGGGTCTGTCCCACCTTCGGTGAGCTCCTGGGGGGCGCGGGGGCCGGGGGGCTGCTCCTGCTGGAAGTCCCGGCGCAGGCAGTAGTCCCGCAGCGGTTTGGTGCTGCTCAGGCACTGCAGCACCGCGTTCATGAAGCACTGCGGGGGGGGACACGGGGATGTCCTGGGGTGTGGCAGCTCCCCAGGGCTCCCTCGGGGTGTCCCCCCACCCTGGGCCAGGTGCCCCGTGGGGCCGGGAGTCCCTGGGAATGGGATGTCCACGGTGGAACAGCCAAGGTGAGATTTGGGGACCCCAAAGGGACCCCAGAGCCCTCCCACAGCTGAGACATCTCCAGTGGGACAGGAGAGTGAACCCGGGGGGACTCCGAGGGGACCCCGAGGGGATCCAGGGGACCCCAAATCCCTCCCGCAGCCCAGGACAGAGGGACAGGAGGGCTGGGGACCACAGGGGCTGTGCCGTGGGGCTGGGAGAACATTGGGAATGCGACATCCCAGCAAGACAGAAGGACGATGGGACCAAGCTACCAAGCCTGGGGGACCCCGAGGTGACCCCGAGGGGACCCCAAATCCCTCCCGGGGGGTCCCACGAAGGGGCTGGGTAGCCGTGGCCACTTACCGTGTTGCCCAAATTCCTGAGGCCGACGTGGCCCGAGCCCAGCAGCAGCGTGTGGTGCGTCTGCGGGGACAGCGAGGGACACACCGTGAGCCGCGGCCCCGCTCCCCCGTCCCCCCGGCCGTCCCCCAGCGGCGGCGGCGGCGGCGGTGGCTTCACCTCGCCGGTGACCAGCAGCAGCCCCATGACCGCCGTGTGCACCACGGACTCGGAGATGTCGGTGGCCCGGCCCTGGAGCTCCCGCCGGGTCACCAGCGAGCGGTGCAGCTTCCGCGGCAGCTCCACGAGCGTGGCTCCCTGCAGCCCCGGCATGGTGGCACGGCCGCGGCTGCCGGGGATGGCCCCGCGGGGACCGGGGGCACCGCTGCCAGCCAGCGGCGTGTGCCCTCCCCCTCAGCTCATTAGCTGATCCGATTCCCCCGGCTATTCTGGGCCGCGCGGGAGGCTCATCCCGGAGGGATTAATTAGCCCGGAGCTGCCCCAGGGGACAGTGAGAGCTCTGGAGGGGTGCCGAGGTAAACATCCCCCAAAAACCCCCCTCCCCAATTTGAGTCGAGGGGTGGCAGGGGCTCGGCGGGGCTGGGGGACCCCCCCGTGCCACCGCTGGGGACACGGCGAGTGGGGACAAGGCCCCGTCCCTGCGCCCCGCTGGGATTTCAGGGATTACGATCCCCCCACACGTGGCCGGGCAGGTGCGGGATGGGGCAGGGGGATGCGGAAACGGGGAGGGCAGCGGCCACCCCCGGCCACCTCAGGGCCACCGGGATGGCACCGGTCACCCGCGGCCACCCTGGAGCTGTGGGGGGACGGAACTGGACACCCTCAGACCTTCCAGAGCCACAGGGATCATGGCACCGGCCACCCCTCGGAGCCATGGGGACAGCACCGGCCACCCTGGAGCTGTGGGGGACAGCACTGACCCCCCCCAGAGCTGCAGGGGTCCCCAAAACAGGACGGGAACGGGGAGAGGTGAGACCACCACCACTGACCCACCCTGGCGGTGCCACCGACCCTGAGACCGGGGACACCGAGGGGGTCTCAACACATCCCCACAGCTGAGGACACCGAGGGGGTCTCAACCCGTCCCCGACGCCGAGGACACCGCGGGGACCCCCCCACGCCCCCCGAGGCTCTTACGGCGCTCGCCTTGTCCTCGGTCCGGCCGGGCGCGGGGCTGCCGGGGCCGGGGCCGTACGGGGGCTCGGCGCGGGTGCGGGGGCCGCTCTCGGGACGCACGGACAGCAGCGGCGGGGTGGCTTTGCCGTCGGGCCCGGGGGCCACGGTGACCCTGCGGAGCGAGGAGCTCCTCCGGAGCGCCAGCGCGCCGGCGCCCAGCGGGTGCCCGCAGTCCCGGAGCACCAAGCGGCTCAGCGCCACCGCCACGTCCTCGGCGCGGCTCGGCACGGCGCTGCCGCCGCCGCCCTGGCTCAGGTCCCCGATGCTGATGGATTTGGAGCGGGCCAAGTTGCTCCGGCGCCGCTCGGCCGCGCTGGGCAGCGAGAAGGAGGCACTGCCGGGCACCTGCGGGGCACCGCCGGGCACCCGCACGCCGTGATCCGCCTTCACGGGCCCCCGGCGGCCCCCCGGCCCGCGGGGGGCAGGGTCCCCGCGTTTGGCCGCCCGGCCCCGCTCCAGCTCCAGCTTCTTGGGGCGGGGGTCTTCTGGCGGGGGAGGGGGCCGGGGGGGCAGCAGGCGCAGTTTGGGGGCCGGGGACAGCCCGTTGGGGGCCGCATGGCGCTCCTGGCTCAGCGCCCGGTGGCCGCTGGGCAGGCGGGTGCCCGCCCGGGGCTGCGCGGTCACCACGGCTCCGGGGTCCCTGGCGCGGCCCAGGCGGTGCTCCGAGGCCTGGGGCATGGCGGGGCCTGCGGGGGACACGGGGCAGGCCGGTGACACGGCTGGGAGAGCGCGGGGGGCTGCGGTAAAAGCGGGAGGGGACGGGGAAAGGGAAGGGGAACGAACCTGCTCACAGCCCCCCGCGGCCGGCGGCCGGACACAGCGTCCCGTCGGCGGGGGCCCTGCGGCGTGGGGGGGACACGGGGTCACCAGAGGGACTCGGGGACCCCCCAAGCCTCGGGGGGATCCCCCCAAGCCCCTTGGCAAGCTCGCAGCGCGTCATGGAGAGGTTTGGCATCATCAGGAGCTGCTCCTGGTTCGCTGGGGAAGGGGGTCCCGGGTGGAGCGGGTGGAAAATCGGGGAACCCCCGGCCCTTTTCACCGTGCCCCGGGGGCCCCCCCAGCCCCGTGCCAGGCTGCCGGGAGGCACGGAGGGGTTTGGAGCACCGGGAGCGGGGTCCCCACGCCAAGCCGGCTCCTGCTCCCCGGGCCGGGGCGATGCCGGGGGGATGCCGGGGGAGGCCCCGGGCAGAGGCCGCCGGTGCCCGCTGCACCCCGGGGGCTGACGGGCGGTCCCGGAGGAGCGGAGCACAAAGCCCCGCTGCCCCCCGGCTTGGGGAGGGGGACGCGGCGGGAGCCCCGAGGCCTCGGCCGGGAAGGGCCCGGCGGGAGCGGCCAGGCCGGGGGAAAAGCATCCAAACCCCGCCGGGCCGCGACCCCCGGGCGCAGCCCCCGGCCCAGCCCCTGCCCCGGTGCCCCTGCACCGCCCCGGTGCCCCCCACCCTCCCCCCGGGCCCTGCCCCGCGCCCCCCGCCCCAAACCCCCAAAAGGGGGCTCCCGCGGTCCCCCCGAGCCCGCAGCCCCCTCCCCAAATCTCTCCCGGTCCCCCCCAAATCCCTCCCGGTGCCCCCCGCCCCCCGGGGCCCCGCCCCCCTCTCCCGGCCCGGGGTCCCTCACGGGGGATGTCCCCGGCCCCCCCTCCCCGCAGCCTCCCCTCCCCTCCCGTACCCCCCCCCGCCGTCCCGGTTCCCCCCCCCGAGCGGGTCCCGCTGCCCCTCCGGTCCCCCCCGCCCCCCGGGGCCCTGTCCCGCACCCCCCGCCCGGCCCCGGGGCTCCCCTGAGGGTGGCGTGTCCGCTGTCCCCGAGCCCCCCCAGCCCAAACCGACACCCCCTGAGGCCCCCCCGCCCCTCGCTGGGGCCTGCCGCGGTCCCCCCGCACCTCCCGCGGGCCGCCATGGCAACAACTCCCGCCGCACCCGCCGCCATCTTTGTTCCTCCCCGGCCCGGCCCCGCCCCCGGCGGCCTCGGCGCGGGCTCTGCGCATGCGCCGCCCTCCCGGCCACGCCCCCCCGGCGCCGCGCGTCGCCATGGAAACCGCGCGGCGTCTTAAAGGGGCCGCCACCCGCGGGGGTTTCTGTTTCTGCGGGGTCGCGCTTACGGGGGGGTCCCGGGGGGGGACGGGCACAAACCCGCTCGGTGGAACCCCCAAAATAACAAACCGGCACAAAACCGGGGTTGAAACGTTTATTGGGGAGCGGCAGCGAAGCGGTGGGGAGGGGTGGGGGCAGCTGGGAGGGGCAGGGGGAGCCCCAAGAGGGGGTGACCCCCCCCCGAAACCTCCCGTTGGTCACTTGTCCTTGTGCTGGACGAGGCCTTTGGCGATCAGGTCCGGGATCTCCACGGCCAGCCACGGACCCCGCTGTGGGGGGGGGGACGGGGACACCTCAACAACCCCCCCTGTGCCACAACCCCTCCCCCCAGTGCCAACCCCCCCCCCCACAATTGGGGGGTGCCGACCCCGACCCTCCCCTAGCGTCACCGCCCACCCCCCCTGAGCGACAGCCCCCTCCCCGTGTCACAACACCCCCCAAAAAGTGACAATTCCCACCCGGTGTCACACCCCCTGTACGGGTGACACCCCCCAATGTCCCATCCCCCCCCACGGGTGTCACCCCCCCTCCCCAGGGACCCCTCCCCGCTCACCCCCCACCCCAGGGACCCCCTCCCTAACCCTAACCCTCACCCCCTCACCCCAGGGACCCCTCCCCGCTCACCCCCACCCCAGGGACCCCCCTCCCCGCTCACCCCCCACCCCCCCACGGACCCCCACCCCAGGGACCCCTCCCCGCTCACCCCCAGCGCCATCAGATGCGCCAGGCCGAATTTGGGGACGTTCCTGGCCCAGAGAGGCTTGAAGTGGTCACTGAGGCAAATCTTCCCTCCCCTGTGGGGGGCAGGGATCCATCAGACCCCCCCCACGAACCCCCCCGCAGCCCAGATCCCCCCTTTGGGCAGGAGGGACTCCCCTGGGACCACCCAGGACATCTCCAGGACCCCCAAAAATCCTTGAACTGCTCCAGGACCTCCCCCTCCGCCCTGGGATTGCCCCAGGACCTCCCCCAAATCCCCCCCCAGCCCCCCTGAGCCTCAGGAGCCCCCCCAGGGCACCCCCAGACCCTCAGTCCCGGGACCCTCCTCAGACCCCCCCCCAGCCCAGGACCCTCCCCGGGGACCCCCCCAGACCCCCCAAAGCTGAGAATCCCCTCCAAAACCTCCCCAGGACCCCCCTTAGGACACACAAAAGTCCTCGAACCCTCCCCAGAACCTCCCCTCAGGCCCCCCCCAGCCCTGAGACCCCTCCCCAGGATCCCACAGCCCTGGGACCCCCAGGAGCCCCCCCCTCCAACCCCAGCACCCCTCAGGAGCCCCCCCAGGACCCCAGAACTGCCCCAGGGGCTCAGGAACCTCCCACCCAGGACCCCCAGAACTCCCCCAGGACCCCCTCCCAGAACCGGGAAGCCCCCCCCAGGACCCCCAGAACTTCCCCAGCCTCAGGAACCTCCCACCCAGGACCCCTTGAGCCCCCCCAGGACCCCCTCCCAGAACCGGGAAGCCCCCCGGGACCCCCAGGACTCCCCCAGGACCCCCTCCCAGCACCGGGAAGCCCCCCCAGCACCCCCAGAACTACCCCAGGGGCTCAGGAACCTCCCCCCCAGGACCCCCTCCCAGGACCAGGAAGCCCCCCAGAGCCCCCTCCCAGAACCGGGAAGCCCCCCTCAGGACCCCCAGAACTCCCGCAGCCTCAGGAACCTCCCCCCCAGGACCCCCTGAGCCCCCCCGGGACCCCCTCCCAGAACCTGGAAGCCCCCCGGGACCCCCCCCCAGAACCGGGAAGCCCCCCCGGGACCCCCAGAACTCCCCCAGGACCCCCTCCCAGGACCAGGAAGCCCCCCCGGGACCCCCCCAGACCCACCGGTACATCTTGGCCGTTTTCCCGTCCAGCTCGGGGATGGCGATTTCGGGGGCAGTGCCCGGGTACGTCACCGGGATCTGGGGGGGTCGGGGTGGGGTGGGGGGGGTCAGCATCCCCTGGGACCCCCCCCAGAACCCCCCCCGGGTCCCCCTCCCCACCTGATCTCACCTCGAACTCGACGTTGAACTCGTACTTGAGCAGCTCATGGATGTACCAGCACCTGCCGAACCACCTGCGGCACATTTTGGGGGGGTCCCGGGACCCCCTCAGTGCGGGGAACCCCCCCGGGACCCCCTCAGAACCCCCCCCGGGACCCCCTCAGTGCGGGGAACCCCGCCGGGACCCCCTCAGAAGCCCCCCGGGACCCCCCCAACTCCCCTCAGCCCCCAGGACCCCCCCCATCAATGCAACAGCCCCCCCCAGGACCCCCCATATCCATCAAACCCGGGACCCCGCATGGCCCCGGGGGGGTCTCAATCTCAAAGACCCCCCCTCATTAACGGAGCAGCCCCCGGGACCCCCCCCCCAATTTCCCTCGGATGCCTCTGGGGCACCTCAGCAGCCCCCCCGGGACCCCCCCATCACCGGGACCACCCCCCAACGCCTCAGCAGCCCCCCCGGGACCCCCCCATCACCGGGACCAACCCCCAACGCCTCAGCAGCCCCCCCGGGACCCCCCCACCCCCTTCAATCTTAGGGACCCCCCCCGGATGCCCCAAGACCCCCAGCCTGACCCCCCCCCGCACCCCTCGGTGCCGGGACCCACCCCCCGTCACCGGAGCTACCCCGGGGGCAGAGGGGGGGTCTCAATCTCAGGGACCCCCCCCCACCACCAGAGGAGCCCCCCCAGGACCCCCCTCATGTCCTGGGACCCCCCCCGGTGTGACCCCCGAGTCCCGGGGACTCCCCCGGTCACCGGAGCGGCCCCTCCCGGGATGGGGGTCCCGGTGTGGCCCCAACGGGGAGGACCCGGTGTGACCCGGGGGGGTCCCGGTGTGACCCGGGGGGGTCCCGGTGTGACCCGGGATGGGGGTCCCGGGGGGGTCGCGGGGGGGTCCCGGTGCCCCCTCCGCACTCACCGGGTGCCCTCGGGGTTGGACTCCAGGCGGAACCAGTCGGTGTCAGCGCGTTTGTTGTTCTCCACGTACTGCGGGGGGGGCACGGGGGTCACCGGGGGGGGCACGGGGGTCACCGGGGGGGGCACGGGGGTCACCGGGGGGAACCGGGGGCGAGGGGGCGGCACCGAACGGGGAACAGCGGGAAGGATTCGGGGGTGACTCCCAGGGGACAAAATGAGGGGAACCACGGCGGGGACAGCCGGAGGAATCCGGGGTGGGACAGCGGGGTGGGAGGAAGGGGCTGATGGGGGGAAAGCACCGGGGGGGCACCGGGGGGCACCGGGGGACACCGGGGGTGAGCCGGGGGGCAGCGAGAGGACACCGAGCGCTGACACCGGCGGGAAACCGGAGGCAATTAGGACACCGAACGACACCGAGGTGGGTGGGGGGGGGGAATCGAGAGTAGCGAGCGGTACCACAACCGGGAAGGCACCGTGAGGGGAACAGCGGGGCTTGACGCGGCGGAACCCCCGCGGACGCACCTGTATGAGTGCCCGGTACTCCTCGCGCAGCCGCTCGGCCCAGCCCTCGCGGTCCCGCGGCCCCGCCGGCGCCCGCAGCAGCGGCAGCTCGGCCACCGCCCGCCGCGCCGCCGCCTCCGCCATGGCCGGGCCCCGCCATGCCGCCCCGCCGGAAGTGACGTGGCAGCGCCGCCGAGCGCCGCGCCGCCATCTTGGTTCAGGGCGGGGCGCGGCTGAGGGCAGTGGGGGGGGGGGGGGGGGTGAGGCCGCCGCCGCCATCTTTGGTGAGGGCACGTCCGGCGCGTGACGCCGCGGCGCCGCCGCCATCTTTAGTGCTGGCAGCCGGGAGGGGGCGGGGCCGGGCCCGCCCCTCCCCCACAGCAACAGGGACCCCCCCCATAGCAACAGGGACCCCCCCCACAGCAACAGGGACCCCCCACAGCAACAGGGACCCCCCACAAGCAACAGGGACCCCCCCCTCCAGCAACAGGGACCCCCCCATAGCAACAGGGACCCCCCCCAACAACAGGGACCCCCCCCCTTCCACAACAGGGACCCCCCCACAGCAACAGGGACCCCCCCATAGCAACAGGGCCCCCCCCACAGCAACAGGGACCCCCCATAGCAACAGGGACCCCCCCCACAGCAACAGGGACCCCCCCATAGCAACAGGGACCCCCCCCACAGCAACAGGGACCCCCCCATAGCAACAGGGACCCCCCCCACAGCAACAGGGACCCCCCCTTCAGGCCCAGGGATCCCTACAAGCCCCCCGAGACCCTCTGAAAGCCCCAGGGACCCCCCCCAGCACCAAGGATCCCCCACATACCCACACAGGCCTAGGACCCCTCCCAGCCCCCCTGACACCCCCTCAATGCACCAGGGACCCCCCCCCAGCACCAGGGACCCCCCCCATGGCAGCCCCAGGGTCCCCCCAGCTCCAGTCCCAAGGACAGGGGGTGGTTCAGGGCTTTATTGGGGGTCCCGTGAGGGGCTCAGGGCTGTGCTGGGGGCCGGGGGGGGCTCAGGGGGTCTCAGGGCTGCACTGGAGGAGGGGGTGGGGGTCTCTGGGGGGGTCTCGGGGCTATGTTGGGGGTCTGAGGTCAGGGGTCTCAAGGCTTTATTGTGGGTGGGGGGCTCAGGGCTGTGTCTGGGCCTGGGGTGGGGGCTCAGGGTCTCTCAGGGGTCCGGGGTTAGGGGTCTGCAGTGGGGGGCTCAGGGCTGTGTCGGGGTCTCAGGCCAGGGCAGGGGTCTCAGGCCAGGGCGGGGGTCTCAGGGCTGTGTTGGGGGTCTCAGGGGGTCTCCGGGCCGTGTCGGGGGCAGCACGAGGGGCTCAGGGCTGTATCGGGGTCTGAGATCGGGGGGCTCCGAGCTGTCTTTGGGTCCATGTGGGGGTCTCGGGGCTGTGCCTGGGGGTCTCAGGGGCTCTCAAGGGGTCTCAGGGGGTTTCGGGGCTGTGCCCGGGGCTCTCAGGGTCTCTTGGGGGGTCTCGAGGGGTCTCAGGGCTGTGCCCGGGGGTCTCAGAGGGTCTCTCTCAGGGGGTCTCAGGGTGGTCTCAGGGGGTCTCGGGGGGTCTCGAGGGGTCTCAGGGGCTCTCAGGGGGTCTCGGGGGCTCTCGGGGGCTCTCAGGGGCTCTCGGGGGCTCTCGGGGGCTCTCAGGGGGGCTCTTGGGGGCTCTCAGGGGGTCTCGGGGGCTCTCAGGGGCTCTTGGGGGCTCTCGGGGGCTCTCAGGGGGTCTCAGGGTGGTCTCAGGGGCTCTCGGGGGGTCTCAGGGGGTCTCGGGGGCTCTCAGGGGGTCTCTCTCAGGGGCTCTCGGGGGCTCTCGGGGGCTCTCAGGGGGTCTCGGGGTTGGGGTCTCGGGGCTCTGGGGCTCTGGGGGTCTCGGGGGTCTCGGGGGGTTGGGGGTCTCAGGGGTGGGGCTCTCAGGGGTCTGGGGGCTCTCGGGGCTCTCGGGGTCTCAGGGGGTCTCAGGGGCTCTCGGGGGTCTCAGGGGTCTCAGGGGCTTGGGGCTCTCGGGGCTCTCGGGGGTCTCAGGGGGTCTCCGCCTGCCCCTCGCCCTTGCCCAGCTGCAGCAGGGACGAGAAGAGCCCCAGGACGTTGTTGCGCAGCTCCCGGGCCAGCGGCTCCAGCTGTTTGTTAGCCCGGTCCAGGTATTGCCTGCGGGACACGGGGCCGTCAGCGGCGCTGGGGGGGGGTCCCGGGGGGGTTCCCGAGCCCCCAGCCCCCCGTACTCGGCCTGGCTGCGCAGCTCCTCCGCCCGCAGCTTCTGCGGCAGCTCGCGGGTCACGAAGTCGGAGAAGCTCTGGAAGTGGCGGCTCAGGAAATCCTCGGCGGTGGCCGCCTCCGAGCCCTCGCTCGCCGCTTCTCGCCGGACCAGCGCGGCCCCGAGGCGGCCGGCGGCGAGCAGCAGCAGCAGCGCGACCGCGGGGACCCTCATGGCTGGGGGGGCACCGGGGGGCACCGGGGGGGCACCGGGCTGAGCCTCGGGAGGGGCTGGGGGGTGACACCTCCGCCCCATCCGAGCCCCGCAGGAGCTGCCAAAGCCACCCCGCCCCGCTGCTGGCCCTCGGTGGGGATGTGACCCCCCGGCCCGGCCCCATAGGAGCTCCCAGTCCCAGCCCGTGTGACGCCCCCTCCCCACTCTGCCCCCGTTCCTGCCCAATCCCGGCCCCACCGGAGCTTCCAGCCCCATCCCGCCCCATTCCTGCCCCATCCCAGCCCCATCCCAGCCCCATCCTGCCCCATCCCAGCCCCAGGGTTCCTGCCCCATCCCAGCCCCATCCTGTCAGCCCCATCGGAGCTTCCAGCCCCATCCCAGCCCCATGTCCTGCCCCATCCCAGCCCCACCGGAGCTTCCAGCCCCATTCCTGCCCCACTGGAGCTTCCACCCATCCTGCCCTCCCCCCCCAGCTTCCCGCCCTCCTGCCCCATCCCAGCCCCATCGGAGCTTCCAGCCCATCCCAGCCCCATCCCGTATCCCAGCCCCATCGGAGCTTCCAGCCCCATCCCAGCCCCAGGAGCTTCCAGCCCCATCCGCCCCATCCAGCTGCATTCCTGCCCCATCCCAGCCCATCCTGCCCCATCCCAGCCCATCCGGCCCATCCTGCCCCATCCCAGCCCCATTCCTGCCCCATCCCAGCCCCACCGGAGCTTCCAGCCCCATTCCTGCCCCACTGGAGCTTCCAGCCCCATCCTGCCCCATCCCAGCCCCGTTCAAGCCCCATTCCTGCCCCATCCCAGCCCCACACCTCCTTCCCACCCCCATCCCTGCCCCAGTGTCCCCGTTCCTGCCCCATCCCAGCCCCATTCCTGCCCCACAGCTCCTTCCCACCCCTATCCCTGTCCCAGTGTCCCCATTCCTGACCCATTCCTGCCCCACAGCTCCTTCCCACCCCCATCCCTGTCCCAGTGTCATCCTGCCCCATTCCTGCCCCACAGCTCCTTCCCACCCCCATCCCTGCCCCACTGTCCCCATTCCTGCCCCACAGCTCCTTCCCACCCCCATCCCTGCCCCACTGTCCCCATTCCTGCCCCATGCCACCCCCATCCCTGCCCCATCCCAGCCCCAGTGTCCCCATTCCTGCCCCCCCCCGCTGTCCCCCCTCACCTGTGCCGGTGCCGGTGCAGGTTTGGGGGCTCCCCCCCGCCTCGGCCCCGTTTTTATCCCCCCGCAGCCCCCGCCCCCGTCTGGGCAAACACGGCGGGGCCGAGGGGCAGCGCGGGGGGGACGCCCCTGCCCCAGCCCCCCCTGCCCGGGCCCGTCCCGGTGTCCCGGGGGCGGGGAGGGCCCGGGGGGGCCCCGCGGGGCGAAGGTCGCGGCCGCGGTGTCGGTGACCCTCGGCCCCGGCGGGGCTGGGGGCACAGCGGGGGCGGCCCGCGGTGGGCAAAGGGCGGGTGGGGGCGGGGGGTCGGAGTGCCCCCGGTCACCGGGGCGTGGGTGGGGGGCGTGGGGAGGGTCCGGGGCCGCGTGGCTGGGGACAGAGGGGGCTCGGCGAGGGGTCAGGGGAGAGGGGGAGAGAGGGGGCCCGGCCGGGGGGGGACGGGAGCGTGGGGAGGGGATGTGGGGCTGCGGGGGGGCGGGGAGGGGGCGCGGGACGTGAGGGGGGTGGGAGGGTCCGGGGGTGCGGGGAGGGCACGGGGGGTGTTGGGACAGAGCCGGGAGGGTCCGAGCGTGAGGGGAGGGGGCGGGATTGGATTGATGGGATCCATGGGATGGGATGGGATGGGATGGGGATGGGATGGGATGGGATGGGATGGATGGGATGGGATGGGATGGGTGGGTATGGGATGGGATTTATGGGATGGTGGGGATCCATGGATGGGATGGGATGGGATCCATGGGATGGGATGGGATGGGATGGGATGGGATGGGATGGGATGGGATGGGATGCCAGGTGGGATGGGATGGGATGGGATGGATGGGATGTGGGGATGGGATGGGATGGGATGGGATCCTGGGATGGGATGGGATGGGATCCATGGGATGGGATGGATGGGATTTATGGGATAGGATCCATGGGATGAGGACAGGGGACACGAGGGGAGCAGAGATGTAGGGTTGGTGCCGGGGGGGATATGAGGGGCTGTGAGACAGGAGGTTAACGGGGGGTCCCGGGATGCAGGAGGGATGCGGGGGGTGCCCACGGAAGGCACCGGGCCCGGGGGGGGCCCAGGGGGGATTTTGGGGCCCGCGCGGGACGGGAGCGGGGCGCGGAACGCGGCCGCCACGGAACGCCTCCGCGCGGGCCCGGGGGGTCCGGAGGGGCCGCATTCGGGCGCGGCCCCGCCCTCCCCGCTCAGCCAATGGGCGGCGCGCCTTGCCCACAGCCAAGATGGCGGCGGCGCCCCCCCTGAAGCCGCTCCGGGCGGCGCCGCCCGCGGCCGCGATGGCGGCGGCCGGGGGGGGCCCGTAGGGGCCATGGGGAACGCGGAGGGCCGGGCCCCGCGCCGGGCCGAGCCCCGGGGCAACCCCGGCAGCTTCGATGAGCTGCACCGGCTCTGCAAAGGTGCGCCCGGGGAGAGCGGGGGGGCAGCGGGGCTGGGGGGGCACCGGGCGGGGGAGAGCGGGGGGCGAGGGGGCGGCGGGGCTGAGGGGGCACGGGGACAGCGCGGGGTGGCAGCCGTGTCCCGGGGGCTGTGGGTGTCACCGGGGGCTCTGGGTGTCACCGGGGGGCTCGAGGTGTCCCGGGGGGGGGTCAGTGGTGGCCCCAAGGAGGGGCTGTGGGTGTCATCACGGGGGTGACAGCCGTGTCCCCGGGGGTCTTTGGGTGTCCCGGGGGCCTGTGGGTGTCACCGGGGGGCTGTGGGTGTCACCGGGGGGCTGTGGGTGCCACCAGGGGGGTGACAACCCTGTCCAGGGGGGACTCTGGGTGTCCCTGTGGGGCTGTGGGTGTCATCAGGGGTCTTCGGGTGTCCCAGGGGGTGACAGCCGTGTCCGGGGGATCTCTGGGTGTCCCGGGGGTCTCTGGGGGTCCCAGGGGTCCCAGGGGGGTGACAGCCTGTGGGGGGTTGGGGGGGGTTTGGGTGTCCCAGGGTGTCCCGGGGGGGTGACAGCCGTGTCCGGGTGTCTCTGGGGGGTGTCCCTGGGGGGTGGGTGTCTGGGTGTCTCTGGGTGTCCCGGGGGTGTGACAGCGGTGTCCCCCCCCCAGAGGTGTTCCCGCCGCAGATGGAGGGGGTGAAGCTGATCGTCACCAAGACCCTGAGCAGCCACTTCCAGGTCGGGCACGGAGGGGGGAGTTGGGGGACACGTGTGGGAATTGGGGAGGGGTCCGTGTGCCCCCCCCCACCCCCGGGGTGCCCCCCGGCCCCTCTGAGCCCCGCTGTCCCCGCAGGTGACGCACACGGTGCACATGAGCACCCTGGGGCCCTCCGGCTACCGCTTCAACGCCACCTTCGTGGGGGACCGGCAGCTCGGGCCCGCCGAGGTGACGCCGCGGGCGGCCCTGGGCTGGGGGTGGCCTCGGGGTGGTCACTGGTGTCACCCAAACGTCACCACTCAGCAGCCTCCTGCTCACCCCCGGGCCACCGATGGCCCCCAGGCCACCAACCCCCCCAGGGCCGTGGGGTCACTGCGGTCATCGGTGGCCTCGGGGTGGCCTCAGGTGACCCCAGGGTGGGTGGTGGCCCTGGAGTTGTGGGTGGGCCCAGGTGGCCTCGGTTTGCTGGGGGGCCCTGGGGTGGTGGGTGGCCTCAGGAGGGCCCCAGGTGGCCCTTGGGTCGTTGGTGGCCCCGCTGTGGCAAGTGGTCTCAGCAAGGTGGCTGCCCCAGGGTCATTGGTGTCCTTGGGGTGGCCCTGGGTGGCCTCATGTCCTGGGGGTCACTGTGGGGTCAGTGGTGACCTCGGGGTGGTTGGGGGCCTCGGGGGCCATTGGTGGCCCTGGGGTTGAGGATGGTCTCAGGTGATGTTGGGGTCATTGGTAGCCTCAGGGGTCATTGGTGGTCTCAGGGTCATTGATGGCCCCATGGGGGTCATTGGTGGCCTCAGGGTCTATGGTGACCCCAGGGGTGGTCGGTGGCCTTGGGGTCATTGGTGACTTCAGGGATGTTGGTGGTCCTGGTGGTCATTGGTGGCCCCCGGGGGTCATTGGTGGCCCCCCGGGGGTCATTGGTGGCCCCCGGGGTCATTGGTGGGCCCCCAGGGGTCATTGGTGACCCTGGGGTCATTGGTGGCCCCCGGGGGTCATTGGTGGCCTCAGGATCACCGATGGCCTCAGTGTGGCCACACAGCTCGGCACGGGGCTGCCCGGGTGACCCAGCCCGGAGCAGGACGGGGCCGGGGGGGCTCCCGCTGGCCGGGGCTGTGCCCGTGCCCTGCCCGTGCCCTGCCCGTGCCCGTGCCCTGCCCACCCCGCGGTGTCCCCAGGTGTTCCCCACGCTGGTGGGGGACATGGACAGCGCGGGCAGCCTCAACGCGCAGGCCCTGCAGCTGCTGGGGGAGCGGCTCCGCGCCAAGGCCGTGTTCCAGGTGAGCCCCGGGCCGGAGCCGTGCCCGAGCCGGGCCCTCCCTGCGTGTCCTTGGTGCCCGAGCCGGGCCCTCCCTGCGTGTCCTTGGTGCCCGAGCCGGGCCCTCCCCGTGTGCCCCCAGTGCCCGAGCCAGGCCCTCCCTGCCTGCCCCCGGTGCCAGCGCCGTGCCCGTGCCCCCGGTGCCAGCGCGGTGCCCCGTGCCCCCGGTGCCAGCACCGTGCCCTCCCCGTGCCCCCGGTGCCAGCGCCGTGCCCTCCCCGTGCCCCCGGTGCCAGCGCCGTGCCCTCCCTGCATGCCCCCGGTGCCAGCGCCGTGCCCTCCCTGCATGCCCCCGGTGCCAGCGCCGTGCCCTTCCCGTGCCCCCGGTGCCAGCGCCGTGCCCTGTGCCCCCCCAGACGCACCAGGCCAAGTTCGTGACGTGGCAGTTCGACGGCGAGTACCGCGGGGACGACTGCACGGCCACGCTCACCCTGGGCAACCCCGACGTGCTGGGCGGCTCCGGTGAGCGCCGGGGGAGCCCCGTGGCGGCCCCGGGCCCCGGGACCCCGCTGAGGCCGCGCTGTCCCCGCAGTGATCGTGGTGGCCCATTTCCTGCAGAGCCTCACCGCCCGCCTCGTGCTGGGCGGGGAGCTCGTGTACCACCGGCGCCCCGGCGAGGAGGGGGCCATCCTCACGCTGGCCGGCAAATACACGGGTAGGGACGGTCCTGGGGGCACCCCGGGCACAGATACACGGGTAGGGATGGTCCTGGGGGCACCCCGGGCACAGATACACGGGTAGGGACGGTCCTGGGGGCACCCCGGGCACAGATACACGGGTAGGGATGGGGGCACCCCGGGCACAAATACACGGGTAGGGATGGGCCCCGGGGGCACTCTGGGCAAATACACGGGTAGGGGCTGGTCCCAGGGGCACCCCGGGCACAAATACACGGGTAGGGATGGGCCCCGGGGGCACCCTGGGCCAATACATGGGTAGGGATGGGCCCCGGGGGCACCCTGGGCACATGGGTAGGGACGGGCCCTGGGGGCACCCTGGGCACAAATACACGGGTAGGGACAGGTCCTGGGGGCACCCTGGGCTCAAATACACGGGTAGGGACAGGTCCTGGGGGCACCCTGGGCTCAAATACTCGGGTAGGGACAGGTCCTGGGGGCACCCCGGGCAAATACACGGGTAGGGACAGGCCCCAGGGGCACCCTGGGCACGCCCCGGGCACCTCGGGGCCAGCACGGCGGTGCCACCTCGGCGCTGGCTCTCTGTTGCAGCCCCGAACTGGGTGACGACGCTCAACGTGGGCTACGGGGGGGCCCACGCCAGCTACTACCACCGGGCCAACGAGCAGGTGGGTGGGCGTGCCCCGGTGGCCCCCGCGGTGGCCCCGGCGTGCCCCCCGTGCCCGCTGACCGCGGTGTCCCCCCGCAGGTGCAGGTGGGCGTGGAGCTGGAGGCCAACACGCGGCTGCAGGAGACGACCTTTGCCTTCGGCTACCAGCTCAACCTGCCGCGAGCCAACGTGGTGTTCAGAGGTGGGCCGGGCCCCGCGGCTCCCGTCGCCCGCCGGCCCCTCCCGCTGGCCCTGAGCCTCCGCTGTGCCCCGCAGGGCTCCTGGACAGCAATTGGAGCGTGGGGGGGGTCCTGGAGAAGAAGTTGCCCCCCCTGCCCGTCACGCTGGCCCTGGGCGCCTTCCTGAACCACTGGAGGAACCGCTTCCACTGCGGCTTCAGCGTCACCGTGGGCTGAGGGGGCACCGCGGGCACCGCGGGCACCGTCCTGCTCAGGGAGCCGCCGGGCCGGGCCGCGGAGGTGCCACGGGGAGTGCCCCGGGCGGCCTGGGGACGGCGTGTGGCAGCACCGGGGGGGCGGCCAAGGGGGGCTGGGGGTTCCCGGTGCCCCCCGGAGCCCCCCCTCGGGCGTGGCTGCTGCCGCAGGGCTGGGGGTCCCCGGTGCCCCCAGCGCCATCCCGGCCGTGCCTCAGTTTCCCTGCGGTGCCACGCCCGGGAGCCCGGATAAATAAAGGAGCTTTACTCTGTGCCCGCTGGGGGCCGGGGGTGACATTTGGGGACCGAGGGTGACGTTTTGGGGACCGGGGCGGTATGTTTTGGGGGCCAGGGGTGACGTTTGGGGGGCCGGGGGTGACATTTGGGGACCGGGGATGACATTTGGGGACCCAGGGCGACATTTGGGGACCGGGGGTGACATTTTGGGGACCGGGGGTGACATTTTGGGGACCGAGGGTGACATTTTGGGGACCGGGGGTGACATTTTGGGGGCCGGAGGGGACATTTGGGGACCGGGGGGTGACATTTGGGGACCGAGGGTGACATTTGGGGACCGAGGGCGACATTTTGGGGTCCGGGGGTGACATTTGGGGACCGAGGGGTGACATTTGGGGACCGGGGGTGACATTTTGGGGACCGGGGGTGACATTTTGGGGGCCGGGGGGGACATTTGGGGACCGGGGGGTGACATTTGGGGACCGAGGGTGACATTTTGGGGTCCGGGGGTGACATTTGGGGACCGAGGGTGACATTTTGGGGACCGAGGGTGACATTTTGGGGACCGGGGGGGCATTTGGGGCCAGGCTCAGCTGATGATCTCTGAGAGCAGCGGGGTCATGGCCGACAGCTCCTGGATGTGCAGGATCTGCCGCGTTTTCTCCGCCTTGAGCGTCTGCATCTCGGTGAGCAGCAGCAGCAGCTTGGCGTACAGGAACCTGGGGGCACGCAGGGGGCACGGGCAGCCGGGCCGGGGGCCGTGCCCACCCCCGGGGGCACCGCTGCCGCCCCGTCCCGGCGCTCACCTGCCCTCGGCCGGGGGGTGCTGGTGGTCGATGTAGCTCTTGAGGGTCAGGGCCACCTTCTCCTGGAACTCGTCGATGACCTCGCGCTGGGCGATGCCGGCGTGGTCTGGGGGGGTTCGGGGGTGACCTGGGCGGGGCCCTGGGGGCGCAGGGAGGTGCCCGGGTCCCCCCCCGGGGGCTCACCTGGCGAGAAGAGCAGCATGGCCTGGAGCAGGGCGTACTCGGCCTCGTGCAGCCGCAGGCGCCGCAGGCTCTCGTGGAACTTGAGCAGCGGCTCCAGGTAAATCTGCTGGAAGCCGGCTGCGGGAGCGTCCCGAAATCCCGGCGTTGGGGTGGGGAAAGAGCTTTGGGATCATCGAGTCCAGGCTGTGCCCGATCCCCACCACGTCACCGAGTGCCACCTCCAGGGATTCCTTGGACACCTCCAGGGGTGGCCACTCCAACCCTCCCTGGGCAGCCCCTGCCAAGGCCTGGCCGCCCTTTCCAGGAGGGATTTTCCCAAATATCCACCCGGAGCCTCCCCTGGCACAGCTCGAGGCCGTTCCCTCTTCTCCTGTCCCTGTTCCCTGGGATCACATCCCAAATCCTCCCAGGAAGAGCCCGAAATTCCCCCCTGGATCCTCCTTTTCTCCAGGATAAACATTCCCAGCTCCCTCAGCATTTTCCAGCCCTGTTCTCATCCCTGGACATGCTCTGGCCCCTCAATGTCCTTAAACTGAGTGACCAGAGCTGGACACAGCCCTGGAGCTGTGGCCTCGCCATGGGGACAGTCCCTGCCCCGGTGCTGTCCCTGCCCCACCCCCGGTGCCATTGGCCACCCTGGGCACACCTGGGCACACCTGGGGGCCCCTGGGCACCCCTGGCTCATGTCCACCCACCGTCCCTCTGTGTCCAGCCACTCTGGCCCCACCCTGGGGCTTGTTGTGACCACACAGGACCCTGCCCTTGGTGCTTGGATTGTCCCCACGGATCCGCCCCACCCAGCTCCCTCTGCAGAGCCCTGCTGCCCTCCCCCGGCCCAGCCCCGTGTCCCCAGGTGTCCCCAGGTGTCCCCAGGTGTCCCCAGGTGCCCTCAAGGTGTCCCCAGGTGTCCCCAGGTGTCCCCAGGTGTCCCCAAGGTGCCCCCAGGTGTCCCCAAGGTGCCCCCAGGTGTCCCCAGGTGTCCCCAGGTATCCCCAAGGAGTCCCCAAGGAGTCCAAAGGGGTCCCCAAGGTATCCCCAAGGTGCCCCCAAGTTGCCCCCAGGTGTCCCCAAGGTATCCCCAGGTGCCCCCAAGTGCCCCCAGGTGTCCCCAAGGTGCCCCAAGGTGGCCCCAAGTATCTCCAAGGTGTCCCAAGGTATCCCCAGGTGCCCCCCAGGTATCCCCCAGGTGCCCCAAAGTGCCCCAAGGTGCCCCCAAGGTGTCCCAGGGTGCCCCAGGTATCCCCAAGGTGTCCCCAAGTGTCTCAAGTTGCCCCCAGGTGCCCCCAGGTGCCCCCAAGTTGCCCCCAGATGTCCCCAAGGTGCCCCCAGGTGCCCCCAGGTGTCTCCAGGTGTCTCCAGGTATCCCCCCAGGTGCCCAAGTGTCCCAAGGTGCCTCCAAGTTGCCCCAAGGTGCCCCAAGGTGCCCCCAGGTGCCCCCCAGGTGCCCCCGGTACCCAGGGCCCCGTCGCGGATGGTGTAGCAGCGCTGGCCGCACTCCCAGGCCTTGGTGGTGGGGTTGAAGACGGTGTTGAAGCGGATCTGGCAGATCTCCAGCGTGGCCCCTTTCAGCAGCGAGATTTGGGCGTCCAGGGGCAAACTCCTGGCGGGGGGAGGACGCGGGGAGGGGTCAGGGGGCGGCACCGCGCGGGCCCCGCCGCGCCCCAGCCCCGCGCACCTGAACACCGGGATCTCCTTGGCGAACTCGATCACCTGCTGGATCATGAACGTGCTCAGGTCGGCGAACTGCGGCAGCAGCGACAGCGCGTCCGGCAGCGCCTCCGAGCCCGGGCACGGCGCTGCCCCCGCGGCCACAGCCGGGCCCGGCGGGCTGGGCACGAACAGGCGCACGGCGGGCTGGGGACAGCCAGGGGTCAGCCTGGGGCTCCGTGGGGACACTCGGGACACCCCACGGGCTCAGCTGGGTCACCGGGCACCGGCTGGGTCACTCCCGGGGACAGTCAGGGCACCGGGGACCGGCTGGGTCACCTTTGGGGACAGCGGGGTGACCCATGGGGGCAGTCAGGGCACCCATGGGGGCAGTCAGGGCACCCATGGGTATGGCCAGGGCACCTGTGGGGGCAGTCAGGGCACCCCTGAGGAAGCGCGGTCACACGCTGGAGTGACCAGGGCACCCATGGACACGGCTGGAGCCCCCCGGGGACGGTGGGTCACCCCCAGGGACAGCGGGGTCACCCCCAGGGACAGCGGGTGCGGGGTGTCCCCAGCTCACCCAGCAGTGCGTGAACTGGGAGAAGCTGGAGTCGAAGGTGCGCTGGTGGGCGGCGATGAGGAGCGCGATGAGCTCCTGCTGCTCGGCCGTCAGTCCCCCGGGCTGTGCCCCGGGCCGTGCCCCGGGCTGTCCCCGCAGCTCCCGCCGCCGCCGCAGCGCCTCCTCCGACATGATCACTGCCACCCCCGGCCCCGCCGTCACCGCGGGCACCGGCACCGGGGCAGCGGGGACCCCGACCGGGGGCAGCGGAGCCCCGTGCTGCCCCTCCCCGAGCGCGTCCCCGCTGTCCCCTCCCGCCGCACCCCCCGCTGCCACTCTGTGCCCTGCCCCTCGATGTCCCCTCCCCTGCCACCGCACCCAGGCCGCTTCTCTCCGTCCCACGGCCCCTCCGGGTCCCCCTCATCCCACCCAGGCGCTCCCCCTCTTCCCCCGGCTGCCCCGTCCCTGTCCCCCTCATCCCCGGGTGTCCCCTGTGTCCCCCCATCCCCTCGGGTGTCCCGGGTGTCCCCCACCCGCTGCCACTCACTGTCCCTCCTCATGCCCACGTCGAGGCACTTCTGGAGGCGGCAGGCCTGGCACTGGCGCCGCTTGGCCTTGGTGACGGGGCAGCGCCGGGCCAGGGCACACGTGAACCGGACCCCTTTGATGATGGAGCGCCTGGGGGGACACGGCCGCTGCCACCGCGGGTCGCCGGGGGCACGGGGTAGCCCAAGCACGGGGTGTCGGTGGCTGTCCTGCCTTGTCCCTCCCCGTCCCCATCCATGGGAGCATCCTGTGCCATCCCACATCCTGCCCTGGCCCATCCCATCCCATCCCATCCCATCCCATCCCATCCCATCCCATCCCATCCCATCCCATCCCATCCCATCCCATCCCATCCCATCCCATCCCATAAACCCCATCCCATCCCATCCCATCCCGTCCCATCTTGTCCTGCCCCATCCCATCCTGCCCCCTTGTCCCATCCCATTTTCATCCTTTTTTTTTTGTTTTTTGTTGTGTTTGTTCCCTCCCACCATCCCATCCCATCCTCCCATTCCCATCCATCCCATCCCATCCATAAACCCCTCATTCCCATCCCGTCCCATCTTGTCCTGCCCCATCCCATCCTGCCCCCTTGTCCCATCCCATTTTATCCCACCTTGTCCCGTCCCATCCTGTTCTGCCCCATCCCACCTTGTCCCCACACCTGCCCCCACCCTGTCCCCTTGTCCCTCCCCATCCCATCCCATCCCATCCCATCCCACCCCATCCCATCCCATCCCATCCCTCCTGTCCCCGGTGTCCCCCCGGTGTCCCCGCGGTGTCCCCGCACCTGAAGAAGCCCTTGCAGCCCTCGCAGCTCATGACGTGGAAGTGGTACCCGCTGGCCCTGTCCCCGCACACGGCGCACACCTTGTCCCCGTCGGGCTCCGCGTCCCCAGCGAGGTCCCGGGGCCGGGGGCTGCGCTCTGTGCCCGGGGGGCTCGGCAGGGCCATGGCTGGGGGGACACGGGGACAGCGCGGGGGTGGCACAGCCGGCACCGCCGCCGGCTCCTGTCCCGTCCCCTCGAGGCCGCGGTGTCCCCGTCACCCGTGTGTGCCCACGCGTCCCCTCCGGTCCCAGTGTGTGCCCTCCGGTCCCCGAGTGTCCCCTCCGGTCCCAGTGTGTGCCCTCCGGTCCCTGTGTGTCCCCTCCGGTCCCTGCGTGTCCCCTCCGGTCCCCTCCGGTCCCCTGCACTCCGCGAGTGTCCCCTTCGGCCCCCGTGTGTCCCCTCCGGTCCCCGCGTGTCCCCTCTGCTTCCTGCGTGTCCCCTCCGGTCCCCTGCACTCTGCGAGTGTCCCCTCCGGTCCCCGAGTGTCCCCGCGAGTCCCCGCCGGTGCCGGTACCTGAGCCGGCGTCCCCCGGTGCGGTCGGGGATGGGGGATTGTCCCCATGCAGTGAGGGGACCCCCGGTCCCCGCGTGTCTCCGTCAGTGCCCGCGTGTCCCCGCCGGTCCCCGCGTGTCTCCGTCAGTGCCCGCGTGTCCCCGCCGGTCCCCGCGTGTCCCCGTCAGTGCCCGCGTGTCCCCGCCGGTCCCCGCGTGTCCCCGTCAGTGCCCGTGTGTCCCCGCCGGTCGCAGGCAGGGCCCCGTGGAGTTTGAACCTTGAACGTGAGCGAGGCTGTGACAGGCGGGGGCAGAGCGCGGGGCGGAGGGGACGGACGGCACCTGCGGGGGGACGGGACGGGAGCGGAGCGCGGAGCAGCGGGGACGGGAGAGCTCGGGAACGGCGGCGGTGCGGGACAGAGGGACGCGGGAACAGCTGGGGACAGACGGACACGGAGGGGGCACGGCTCGGTGACCGCGGGCACGGAGGGGACGGCCAGGGTGCCACCGCTGGGCGCTGGGGTGGCTCCGGGGGCAGCGAGCCCGGAGGGGGCTCGGCTCTCGTGTCCCACCGCAGGAAGGGCCCCGGCACCGGCAGCACCCGCGCCCCGTCCGCAGTGCCGCCCCCACCTCAGGGGGGCCCGGGGAGGGTCACTCTGGACCCCCCCATGCGTCCCCCGGACCCCTGTAACCCCTCTGTGTCCCCCAAAGCCCCCCATTTCCCCCCCGTCCCCATATCCCCAAAGCCCTCCGAGTCCCCCCGTGTCCCTCTGTGCCCCCCATGTCCCCAAGACCCCCAAGCCTCCCATGTCCCCCCCATAAGCACCATGTCCCCCAAACCCCCGTGCCCCCCATGTCCCCACGGTCCCCATGTCCCAGTCCCCCAAGCCCCCCATGTCCCCCCATGTCCCCCCGGGTTCCCCCAAGTCCCCCGTGACCCCCATGTCCCCTCAAGCCCCCCATGTCCCCCCATGTCCCCCGTGTTCCCCCAAGTCCCCCAAGCCCTCCGTGTTCCCCCGTAGCCCCAAGCCCCCCAAGTCCCCCAAGCCCTCCGTGTTCCCCCGTAGCCCCAAGCCCCCCAAGTCCTTATGTCCCCCCAAGCCCCCATGTCCCCCCATGTCCCCCTGGTCCCCCAAGTCCCCCAAGCCCCTCACATCCCTCCATGTCCCCCCATGCCCCTCAAAGCCCCCCAAGTCCCCCCAAGCCCCTTGGTCCCCCAAGCCCCCCGTGAACCCAACCCCTCCGTTACCCCCAGCCCCCTGAGTCCCCCCGCCCCCCGTGTCCCCCCGGCCCCCCAAGCCCCCCGTGTCCCCCAAGCCCCCTTGGGTCCCCAAGCCCCCCATGTCCCCAGCAGTCCCCCCAAGTCCCCCCAAGCCCCCCGGGTCCCCCCAAGCCCCCCGTGACCCCCAAGCCCCCCATGTCCCCCCAAGCCCCCCGGGTCCCCCCGGGGCCGCTGCCCCTGGAGTGGGGGGAGGGAACAACGCGGGGGCGTGTCCCTGAGAGGCCCCACCCTCACTCCCCATTGGCTGAAGGCGGCTGTCACTCAAACCCGCCCCTATAAAAGCGGCGGCAGCGGCGGGGCCGCGCTCCGGGAGCGGCGGCGGCACCGGGCGGGATGAGCGAGGTGGGGGCGCCCGGGGGGGCCCGAACTGACCCGAACAGGCCGAAAAATGGCATTTCCCCTTTTCCCGTTGTTTTCAGCACCGAGCTGGTCGGGGAGAAGTGCTGGGAATGGGAATGGGGGGAGGATGCTGCACCCCGGGGACGGAGGCTGGGGGGGACCACGGGGACAATTTGGGGACTCTGTGCCACCCGTGCCACCCGCTCTGTGCCACCCGGGCCACCCCCCTCTGTGCCACCCGGGCCACCCCCTCAGCTCCCCGGGCCTTCCTCTATTGGCAGTGAGGCCTCCATGAGCCCCCTCTGGCTGGAGATTGGGGGGACCCTCGGGACAGTGGGGGGATCCTGGGGACAATAGGGGGACCCCGGGGACAATGGGGGACCCTCGGGACAGTGGGGGAACCCCGAGGACAATGGGGGGGGACCCTTGGGACAGTGGGGGGATCCTGGGGACAATAGGGGGACCCTGGGGACAATGGGGGAGCCCCGGGGACAGTGGGGGGACCCTGGGGACAATGGGGGGGGACCCTTGGGACAGTGGGGGCACCCCGGGGACAATAGGGGGACCCCGGGGACAATGAGGGGAACCCCGGGGACAGTGGGGGGGACCCCGGGGACAGCGGAGCCCCTGTGTCACCCCTCGGTCCCTTCTCTCCGCAGCGCAGCCCCCATGACCCCCCGTCCTCGGCGGAGGCCCCCGGCGGGCAGCAGGAGGGTGAGGACCCCCGGGACCCGTGGGGTGCGGGTTCCCCGTCCCCGCTGTGCCCTCTCGGGACTCCCGCGCTGCCCCTGCAGCCCCCGGAGACCCCCCGAGTCCGTGTCCGTGTCCTTGCGGGGGGGTGGCACCGGGGTGGGTTTGGGGACCTGCTCTGACGGGGGTCTCCCCATGGGAGATGTGGTGGTGTCCCCTCCGGGGATTTCTGGGGGGTGGTCGCGATGCTCTTTGGGGTGAGGGGCGGTGCCAGATTGTCCCCGGAGAGGTTGCGATGGTGGTGGGTTGGTGCCAGGGTGTCCCCGGTGGTCCCCGGGGTGAGTCTGGGGGTGCCAGGCTGTCCCTTGTCCCCCTGGGAGGGTTGCGGGGTGTCCCCGGTGGTCCCCGGGGTGAGTCTGGGGGTGCCAGGCTGTCCCTTGTCCCCCTGGGTTGGTGCCAGGGTGTCCCCTGGGTGTCCCCGGGGTGAGTCTGGGGGTGCCAGGATGTCCCTTGTCCCCCTGGGAGGGTTGCGGGGTGTCCCCGGTGGTCCCCGGGGTGAGTCCGGCGGTGCCAGGATGTCCCCAAGGGTGGCCCTGTCCCGTCCCCGCCGCAGCCAAGGCCGGTGACCCCAAGAAGGAGGAGGAGGAGGAGGAGATCGACATCGACCTGAGCGCGCCCGAGACGGAGCGCGCGGCGCTCGCCATCCAGGGAAAATTCCGCAAATTCCAGAAGCGGAAGAAGGAATCGGGGCCCTGAGGGGGGGTCCCGGGACCCCCAACCCTGGTGGGGGCAGGTCCCGCCCTGACTCCGCCGCGCGATGGGGCCGGGGGAGGGGGGGAGGATCTCGGCCCTTCCCCGCCCCGAGCCGGGACCCCGAGTGACACGGGGGGGCCGTGAGGGGTCAGCCGGTGCCCCCCGAGGGGAGGGGGCGGCACGAGTGGAGCCCCCCGTTTCCCTGGGAATGCCCCTTTTCCCTGGGAATCCGCGATTTCCCTGTCCCGGGATGGCCCTGGGGACAGGCGAGGGGGGGGGGGGGCACAGCCCCGTGTCCCCAAGCGAGGGGAGCCCCTGGCCGGGGGGGGGACGGGGCTCGCTGCAGCCCCCACCCCAGGAAATTGGGCCTCCCCAGCCTCCTGGCACTGCCACCGCCCCCTCCCCACCCTCCTGGCACTGCCACCGCCCCCTCCCCAGCCTCCTGGCACTGCCACCCTCCCCTGTCCCCCCTCCCCCGGGGGGGGCTTTTAGCCTGGTCAAACAATAAAGTGTGAAGAAGAGGAGGGTCTGGGGGCTCGGGGGGGGGGATTTGGGGAGGGGACGCCACTGGGAGGGACCCTCAGGTCCCCCTTTCTCGGGGGGGGAGGGTGTGGATGGACCCCCCCCCCCCGTTAAATCAGCGCCGGGGGTCGCTGGGGCCGGGCTGTTCCTCCTGGGGGTGGGACAGAGGAGACCCCCGGGGGGGCTGCGGGCGGGGGGGGCGGGTTGGGAACGGCTCAATCCCCCCCCCCGGTCTCCCATCTCCAAGAGGTTTTGTGGGGATTTCCAGTGAAATTTGAAGGATTTCCACTGAAGTTCTCATTAATTGATCACCCGCTGGGGCTCAGCCGAGATAAAAGTGTTTTGTTGGGGGGGCAGGGAGGGGTTAAAATTCGAGCGATTTGGGGGGGCCGGGGGGGGGTTCTCAGGAGGATTTCGGGGGGTTCGGCGGGCCCGGGAGCGCCGGGATCCGGGGCAGAAATAGAAATAGCTCCTTGGAAAGAAAAACAGCGCCCGGGGCCAGGGCCCAGGGGACGCGGCGGGGTCGGGCTGCGCAGACTTATTAGGGAAAGGGCACTGATCCCGGGGGGGCACCGGGGGGGCACCGGGGGGGCACCTCCGTGCCCGTTCTCCGCCTGGCACCGACAATTCCCGCGCTGCTCCGAGCCCCCAGTGCCCCCCAGGGCCGGGGCCGGGGTCTTTTCCCCCCTCCCCTCGCTGTGAGGATGATGAGGGTGACCCCTGAGGCGGGGGGGGCACCCCTGCGCACCCCCCGAGCCTCGGGCTCGGTGTTAATAACGGCGGGGGCAGCCAGGTGGCCTCGGGGAGCGGGGGGGGGACTCTGGGGTGTCCCCCTCCCCAAAATGAGGGTGACAGCGACGTCCCGGTGCCGGGGGGGGGCTCGGTGTGATGAGTTCGTGCGTGCTCAGCCCCCCCAGCCCCGAGCGGGGCCAGGCCGGGCCGGGAGGGACGCGGGGCTCCCGGACTTGTCAGTTTTATTAAACCACGGCCACAGGGAGGGCACACGGAGTAGAAAAACGCGTCGGGGGCTGGGGGGGGGGGGGACACGGGCGGTTCCTTCCCCCCTCCCACCCAGCCCGGCCGCAGCCTCGCCCCCTCCCCGGGGCTCCGGCCGGTTTTGGGGGGAGGGGGGGGTTGTCCCGGGGGTTACGCGGTGCGGGAGTTAATGGGGGGGGGCGAAGGGGACGGGGCGGGGGTCGCCCCGCGACGTCATTTGGGGTCGGTCGCGGGGAGAGACGAGAAAACGGCCAGAAAAGGAGTAAAATTGGGGGCAGAGAAACCGCCCCCCCCCCCCCACCGCGAGCTCGGGGAGGGGGCACACGGCGGTGACGCGGTCCCTGGGGAGGGGGGGACCGACCCCAAATCCGCTGGTTTTGTGTTCAAAAGGAGAACATTCCCTCCGCGCCCGGGGCTGGGCAGGGAGCGACCGAGAGGGGCTGCGGGCCGGGGCGGGGGCGGGGGGGGACCCCCGGGCTGCCCCCAGCGCTGCCCCCGGGGCCGGGGGGACCCGAGGCGAGGACCACACCCCGCTCCTCGCCGGGTCCCGAGCCGGGGGGGCCGCAGCCGGGGCCGGGGGCGGTGACATCAGGAGCCCCCCGAGTTGGGTTTGATGATGCTCAGCAGGGCGCTCTTGAGGCTGCCCCGGCTGGGGGAGCGGGCGGCGGGCGGGGGCGCGGCCTGGGGCTCCCCCCGCAGCTCCATCTCGATGGTCATGATGACTTTGGGGGGCGGGGGGCCCCCCGCGCCCGCGGCCGCCCCCGGGGGTCCCTCCCTGCCCGCTAACCGCTATTTCTTATCCTTGCGGGAGTCTCCCGGGCCGCCCTTGGCTTTCTTGGCGCTGCGGCCGTGGTCCAGCATGGCGTAGAGCACCGGGGCCTGCGGGGACAGGGGGGCTTCACCTCCCGCCCCCGGCCCCGGGGCCAGCGGGGACCCCCGGCCGTGGCCCCCGCCGTGCCCCCCGCCCCTGGCGGCGCTCACCTGCCGGCTGCGCTTGGAGCCGTCCTTGCCCGAGCGCTGCAGCTTCCCCTTCTCCATGGCGCTGGGGTTCGTTTTGGGGGGAAAAACGGGGAGAAAAGAGCGGTTCGGGATGGGGGAGTTTGCACCCCCCGGCGCCCCGGTTCGGGGAGGGGTCGCGGCTCACCTCAGCCGCCGCTGCAGCACCGCCTGCCGCCGCAGCCAGCAGTAGCGGGTGGCGTAGCCCAGGGCCACCAGCGCGGCCACCAGCAGCAGCACCCCGCCGATGACCGAGCCCAGCACGACGCCGTAGCGGGTGGGCACTGTGGGCACAGCGTGGCACCGAGTCACCCCGCGGCCCAGCGGAGCAGCACGGAGGGGGCACCGGCGCGGCGTCACCGCCGGCAGCGGCTGGGCAGGGAGGGGGCACGGGCATCGTGTCACCCCATCAGCGGGTGGGCACTGAGGGGGCACGGGCATAGTGTCACCCCATCAGCGGGTGGGCACCGAGGGGGCACTGGCACTGTCTCAGTGCGGCAGCAGGGAGGGGACAGTGACACCGTGCCGTCCCATCAGCGGGTGGGCACGGAGGTGGCACCGACACCGTGTCACCCCCCGGCAGCGGAGCAGCAGGGAGGGGGCACGGGCTCCGTGTCAGCCCCCGGCAGCGGGTGGGCACTGAAGGGACACCAGGGCCGTGTCACCCCAGTAGTGGGTGGGCACTGAGGGGACACTGGCACGGTGTCCCACCATCAGCGGGTGGGCACTGAGGCGGCACCAGGGCTGTGTCCCCCCACCAGCGGGTGGGCACCGAGGGGACACTGGCACCGCCTCAGTGGGGCAGCAGGGAGGGGACAGTGACACCGTGTCCTCCATCATCGGGTGGGCACTGAAGGGACACCACTGCCGTGTCACATCCAGCAGCGGGTGGGCACGGAGGTGGCACCAGCCCCGTGTCCCCCCCATCCTCGGGTGGGCACGGAGGTGGCACCAAGCGGGACATCGGGGAGGTGCCACCGTGGCCGCGCACCTTTCTCGAGGACGTAGAGGGTGACCTGCGAGGATTTGCCCACGATGTCCGGGGGGTTCTTCACGTCGCAGGTGAAGGTGCCGTTGTCGGTGGGCTCCAGGCTGTGGATGACGATGGAGGCGTCCTTGCGCCGCGGGTTCCCCACCCACTCCATGCGCTCCTTGAAGCTCCCCACGTCATCGATGTAGGGCTGGCCCTGGGCGTAGTGGAAGATCTGCCCGTGGGGCAGCGACACCGCCGTCACCGGGGCGCCAGGGATGCCAGGGGTGCCACCGGGGTGCCAGGGGTGCCACCGGGGTGTCAGGGGTGCCAGGGGTGCCACCGGGGTGTCAGGGGTGCCAGGGGCGCCACCGGGGTGCCACCGAGGTGCCAGGGGTGCCAGCGGGGTGTCAGGGGTGTCACCGGGGTGCCACCGGGGTGCCAGGGGTGTCAGGGGTGCCAGGGGCGCCACCGGGGTGCCAGGGATGCCAGGGGTGCCAGGGGTGCCAGGGGTGCCACCGGGGTGTCACCGGGGTGCCAGGGGTGCCGCCGCGGTGTCAGGGGTGCCACCGGGGTGCCAGGGGTGTCACCAGGGTGCCACCGGGGAGAGCCCCCAGCCCCGGCGGGGTCACCCTCAGAGCCGGAGGTGGGGGGTGACAGAGGGACCGTGGTGGAGGGGGGGGGGACAGGGGGGTGTTGGGGGAGCCCTGGAGAGGCTCGGGATGTCCCCAGGGTGCCCCCGGAGCAGGGAGGGCACCGGAGCTGGGACCCGATGGGGACAGGGGGATGCTGTGGGGACAGCGGTGTGCCCACAGCGATGCTGGGGCTGGCACCGGGAGCTGGTGGGCACCGGGACAGGGGGACAGCGTGGAGACACCCCGGGGACATCCCAGGGTCACCCTCGGGGAAGGGAGTGTCCTGCTGGGGCTGGCACCGGGATCTGGTGGGCACTGGGACACGGGGACACCGCGGTGCCACCACAGAACAAAGGGACGCGGCTGGGGCTGGCACTGGGACCCAGTGGGCACCAGGGCTGGGGACACCATGGGGACACCCCAGCGTCACCACAGCGCCAGGGGACACTGCTGGAGCTGGTGCTGGGAGCCGGTGGGCACTGGGGACACCGTGGGGACACCGCAGGGCAAGGGGACACTGCCGGGGTGGCACCGGGACAAGGGGATACCACAGGGCACGGGGACACTGCAGGGGTGGCACCGGGACAAGGGCACACCCCAGGGCACGGGGACACTGCAGGGCTGGCACCGGGACCCCATGGGGACACCCCAGGGCAAGGGGACACTGCTGGGCTGGCACTGGGACAAGGGGACACCCCAGGGTAAGGGGACGCTGCCGGGGTGGCACCGGGACCCCATGGGGACACCACAGGGCACGGGGACACTGCAGGGGTGGCACCGGGATCTCATGGGGACACCCCAGGGCAAGGGGACACCCCAGGGCACGGGGACACTGCTGGGCTGGCACCGGGACAAGGGCACACCCCAGGGCAAGGGGACACTGCTTGGGTGGCACCGGGACCCCATGGGCACACCTCAGGGCAAGGGGACACTGCTGGGCTGGCACCGGGACCCCACGGGCACACCCCGGTGCCGCCGCAGTGCCAGGGCACGCCGTGGCACCCGCAGGGAAGGGTTTGTCCTGCTGGCGCTGGGACAGGGGGACAGCGGGGCTGGGGGGGACCTTGGGGCTGATTTTGGGGACACTCACGGAGATGGCGTCGCGGGAGCCCTCGGCCTGGAAGTGCCAGGTGATGGAAATGTCCTCCGAGATCCACTCGCTGGACCAGAAGCTGCAGGACAGGGTGACGCGGGAGCCCACGGTGCCATAAACCTCCCGCGGCGTGTACACGTGGATGGGGGACACCGGCGACACTCCTGGGGCACACGGAGCCGTCAGCGCCCCCGGCCGCGGGCACCGTGCCCGGCCGTGCCCCCACGGGCGGCTCCGAGGGGTCCCAGTGCCCGGGGACACGGGCGGGGCTGGCACCTAGCACCCCCAACCCACCCCAGGGAGGTGCCAGGGACCGGGACCCTCCTCCGAGCCCCCCAGCACCCCCAAACCATCCCCAGGTTGGTGGCACTGCCAGGGCTGGCACCCAGCGGCCCCAACCCACCCCCAGGTTGGTGACAAGGACCGGGACCCTCCTTAGAACCACCCAGTACCCTCCGCTTGTCCCCAGGGAGGTGGCACTGCCAGGGCTGGGTGTGGCACCCCTCTCCCGTCCCCAGGGAGGTGGCATCGCCGACACCCTCCTCCGAGCCCCCCAGCGCCCCCTTCCCTTCCCTTCCCTTCCCCAGTCCGGTGGCATTGCCAGGGCTGAGTGTGGCACCCCCCACCCACCCCCAGGGAGGTGCCAGGGACCGGGACCCTCCTCCGAGCCCCCCAGCGCCCCTCACCCATCCCCAGGTTGGTGGCGCTGCCCGGGCTGGGTGTGGCAGCCCTCTCCCGTCTCCAGGTTGGTGACAAGGACCGGGACCCTCCTCCGAGCCCCCCAGCACCCCCAAACCATCCCCAGGGAGGTGCCAGCTCCCCCAGACCGGTGGCACTGCCAGGGCTGGCACCCAGCACCCCCCACCCGTCCTCAGGGAGGTGGCGGAGACCGGGACCCTCCTGAGAGCCACCCAGAGCTCCCCATCCATCCCCAGGGAGGTGCCAGCTCCCCCAGTCCGGTGGCACTGCCAGGGCTGGGTGTGGCACCCCCCACCCACCCCCAGGGAGGTGCCAGGGACCGGGACCCTCCTCAGAGCCCCCCAGCGCCCCTCACCCATTGCCAGGGAGGTGCCAGCTCCCCCAGACCGGTGGCACTGCCGGGGCTGGGTGTGGCACCCCTCTCCCGCCCCTAGGTTGGTGGCACAGCCAGGGCTGGCACCCAGCACCCCTCACCCATCCCCGGGCAGGTGACAGGGACCGGGACCCTCCTCAGAACCATCCAGCGCCCCTCACCCATCCCCAGGAAGGTGGCACTGCCAGGGCTGAGTGTGGCACCCCCCACCCATCCCCAGGGAGGTGCCAGGGACCGGGACCCTCCTCCGAGCCCCCCAGCGCCCCTCACCCACCCCAGGGAGGTGGCATCGCTGGCACCCCGCACCCCCCACCCACCCCAGCCCGCTGCCCCCTCGCCCCTCGCCCCGTGCCCGGTGCCCGGTGCCCCACAGCCGCACCCGTGACAGCCCCCAAGCCGCTCGGGGGCGGCCGCCAGCCCCACGAGCACCCCCAAAACGCTCCGGTGCCCCCCCTTTGCCCACCCCGGACCCGCTGTGGGGTCCCGTGCCCGCTGCCCGAGCTCACCCAGCGCGGCCGCCAGCGCGGCCAGCAGCAGCAGGCGCCGGGCGACCCTCGGCGGGCACACGGTGGCCATGGTGGCACGGCCGGGGCGCGCCGGGCACCGCGGTTTAAGGGTGGCACCGAGGGCGCTGCACCCCCAAATCCCGGCCAATGGGCGGCGGGCGGCGGGGGGGGCCCGGGGGGGCGCTCAAAGGGGACATTTAGGGCCGGGAGGGGGCCGGGGACACTGCGGCTTTGTCCGGCCGCATTCCAGCGGGGGCGGGGGAGCAGGAATGCGGCCCGGGGGGATGGGGGGCACTGGGGGGCACTGGGGGGCACTGGGGGGGACTGGGGGGGGACTTGGGGGGGACTGGGGGGGACTGGGGGGGGACTTGGGGGGAATGGGGGGAATTGGGGGGCACTGGGGGGGGACTGGGGGAAGACTGGGGACTGGGGCACTGGGGGGGATGGGAGGGGACTGGGGGGGCACTTGGGGGGACTGGGGGGGCTTGGGGGACTGAGGGACTGGGGGGGCCTGGGGGGGACTGGGGGGAATTGGGGGCACTGGGGGGGGGACTATGGAGACACTGGGGGACTGGGGGGCACTGGGGGGGGAATTGGGGGGGACTGGGGGGGCACTTGGGGGGGAGTGGGGGGGACTTGGGGGGACTGGGAGGGACTGGGGGGGCACTTGGGGGGCACTGGGGCGGACTGGGGCGGACTGGGGGGGACCTGGGGGGGCACCCAGAGCTCCCAGAGGGAGTTTGAGGGGTTTGAAGGGATTTTGGGGGGGTTTAGGGAGATTTTGAGGGGGGTTTTTGGGGGGGTTTGGGGGAGTTTTGGGGGGTTTTGGGGGGTTTTGGGGGAGTTTGGGGGAGTTTGGGGGATTTTGGGGGGATTTGGGGGAGTTTTGGGGGGTTTGTGGGGTTTAGGGGGGTTTTGGGGGGTTTTGGGTCCCTTCTCCTGTCCTGGGCCCCCTCTCGGGGTCCCTGTGGGGGGGAGCTGCGGGGTTTGGGGGAGAATTTTTGGGTTTGGAGGGGGAAAACTCGGGATTTGGGGGAAAACTCGGGATTTGGGGAGGGGGAGGGACTCGGGGATAGGGGAGGGCACGGGGTTTGGGGGAAAACAGCTGGGGTTGGGGGGGAAATACGGGATTTGGGGGGAAAACTCGGGATTTGGGGGAAAGAAACCGGAATCTGGGGGAAAAATCCGGGATTTAGAGGAAAAAACCCGGGGTTTGGGGGGAAAACTCGAGATTTGTGGGGAAAAATCCGGAATTTGGGGGGAAAATCTCGGGATTTTGGCGGGGGGAAACCTGAGATTTTGGGGGAAAACTCGGGATTTGGGGAAAACCGCTGGATTTTGGGGAGAAAACTTGGGATTTGTGGGAAAAAACCCGGGATTTGTATGAAAACCTCGGGATTTGGGGGGAAAACTCGGGAACTGGGAGAAACCTGAGATCTGGGTGAAAAAAAACGGGATCTGGGGGAAAACCGCTGGATTTTGGGGGAAAAATTCGGGATTTGTAGGGAAAAGCACCCGAATGAGGAGGAAAATCTCGGGATTTGGATGGAAAACCCGGGGTTTGGGAAAAAATCCCGGGAACTGGGGGAAAACCGCTGGATTTTGGGGGAAAACTCGGGATTTGGGGTAAAAAATACCGGGATTTGGGGGAAAACCTCGGGATTTGGGGAGAAATCTCGGGATTTGGGGAAAATACCGGGATTTGGGGGGAAAACCTCGGGAACCGGGGGAAAACCGCTGGATTTTGGGGGAAAAATCCCGGAATTTCGGAGAAAAACCCGAGAATGAGGAGGAAAATCTCGGGATTTGGGGGAAAATGGGGAATTTGGGGATTCTTTCGGGAGGTGTGGGACGGCTTTTGGGCGGATTTTGAATTTTTTTCTTTACGGGGGGAGGGAGAATTTGGAGGATTTGGGGGGATTTTGGGGGGTTCCCGAAGGTGATCTGTGGGAATTGGGTTTTTTTTTTGGGGGGGTGGAAATTTTGAGGGGGTTTTTGGGGGGGTTTTGAGGGGTGGGGCCGGTTTTGGGGGGGTCGGGTGGATTTGGGGTTTTTTTGGGGGGGGAATTGTGGGGTTTGGGGGGATTTTGGGAGATTTTGGAGATTTTTAGGAGGGGTTGAGGGCTTGGGGGGGATTTGGGGGGTTTTGGGGGATTTTGAGGGCATTTTGGTGGGATTTCGGGGGATTTTGGGGGAGTTTGGGGCGTTTTGGGGGATTTTGGGGGATTTGAGGGGATTTTGAGGGGATTTTGGGGGATTTTGGGGTGTTTTGGGGGGGTTGGGGCGGTTTTAGGGGGGAAAAGTGCAAAGCGGGGTTTGCCCGGGGGTTGGTAACGGGGATCGATACCGGGAATTGATAACGGGGATTGATAACGGGGATCGATAGCTGGGGACTGATACCGGGGATCGATCCTGGGGCTGATAACCGGGATCTATACGGGGATCGACACTGGGGATCAATAACGGGGATCGATAACGGGGCTGATAACGGGGATCTCTAAAGGAAATCGATACCAGGGATCGATATCGATCAATCGATAACCGCGACCGATAACGGGGGTCTCTAAAGGAAATCAATAGCAGGGATCGATACCAGGGATCGATACCAGGGATCGATACCGGGGATCGATACCGGGGATCGATATCAGGGATCTCTCAAGGAAATCAATAGCAGGGATCGATACCGGGGATCGATATCGGCAATCAATACCAGGGATCGATATCGGGGATCGCTATCGGGGATCTCTAAAAGAAATCAATAGCAGGGATCGATGCCAGGGATCTCCAAAGGCAATCAGTACCAGGGATCGATATCGATCAATCGATAATCGCCGTCGATAACGAGATCGATAACGGCGCTGATAACGGGGATCTATAGAGGCAATCAATAGCAGGGATCGATACCGGGGATCAATCGATAACCGCGATCGATGGCAGGGATCGCTATCGATCAATCGATAACCGCAATCAATACCAGGGATCGCTATCGATCAATCAATACCGGGGATCGATACCGATCAATCGATAACCGCGATCGATAGCAGGGATCGATACCGATCAATCGATAACCGCTCAATCGATAACCGCGATCGATAGCAGGGATCGATACCGATCAATCGATAACCGCTCAATCGATAACCGCGAGATCGCTCCCGCCCCTCCCGCGCCCCCTCAGAGGCCGGAAGTGCGTCACGGGCACTTCCGGCGCGGCGGCTCCAAGATGGCGGCGCTGGCGCTGAGGTGACTCCGGGAGGCCGCGGCGGGGCCGGGACCGGGGGGGACCGGGGGGGACACGGGGGGGACACGGGGCCCGGACGTGGCTCCGTCCCGAGCGGGGAGCGCCCGGGGGCGGCGGGGCCGGGGGGCAGCGGCGGGGCCGGGGCGGTTTCTGTGCTCCTGCACAAAGCCCGGGCTCGTTCCGCCTCCTCAGGGACCCCGCGGGGCCGCGGCGGCCCCGAACTGCGCCGTGCCAGCCCCGGAGCCTCCGGGGTCACCCCAGATCCTCCGGGGTCACCCCGATGTCACCCCAAACTCCCCCGGGGTCACTCCTGTCACCCCCCAAATCCCCCCCGTGCCACCCCGATGTCACCCCAAACTCCCCCGGGTCACCCCCGAACTGCGCCGTGCCAGCCCCGGAGCCTCCGGGGTCACCCCAAATCCTCCGGGGTCACCCCAAATCCTCCGGGGTCACCCCAATGTCACCCCAAACTCCCCCGGGTCACCCCAATGTCACCCCCCAAATCCTCCGGGGTCACCCCAATGTCACCCCAAATCCTCCGGGGTCACCCTCCAAACCCCAGGCTCACCCCAATCTCACCCCAAACCCCCAGTGTCAGCCCCCAAACTCTGCCTGTGTCACCCCTGTCACCCCCAAACTCCCCCGGGTCACCCCAATGTCACCCCCCAAACTCTGCCTGTGGCACCCCCAGATGCTCCCATGCCACCCCCAAACTCCTCCTGTGTCACCCCCCAAATCCTCTGGGTTGTGTTGTTGTCACCCCAAACCCCTTCCGTGTCACCCCTGTCACCCCTCAGAGCCTCCGGTGTCACCCCAATGTCACCCCAAATTCCCCCTGGGTCACCCCAAAACTCCCAACCCCTCTTGTCCCCCCAGTGTCACCCCAGTGTCACCCAAACCCCAGTGTCACCCCAAACTCCTTCTGTGCTGCCCCTGTCACCCCTAAACCTCCTCTCATGTCACTCCTGTCCCCCCAATGTCACCCCAAACCCCCAATGTCACCCCAAACTGTCCCCCTGCCACCCTAATGTCACCCCAATGTCACCCCAAACCCCCCCGTGTCCCCCCCAGCCCACGGAGGCCTTTCCCCGTTCCCGTTTTTCCTCCTTTTCCACCCATTTTCCGCCTTCCTTTTTTGTTTTTGTTTTTCCATCCCCAAATCCCTTCCTCCATCCCCAAATCCCTTCCTGCATCCCAAAATCCCTTCTCCCACCCCAAAATCCCTTCTAAATCCTTTCTCCCACTTCTCCCCATCCCAAAATTTTTTTTTCCCTTCCCTTCCATCCCAAATCCCTTCTCCCATCCCAAATCCCTTCCCCATCCCAAATCCCTTCTCCCATCCCAAATCCCTTCCCCCTTGCCAAAATCCCTTCTCCCACTCCCTCCTCATCCCAAATTTCTTCTCCGTCCCCTAAATCCCCTCTCCTCCTTTCTCTCCATCCCAAAGTTTGTTCTTCCATCCCAATTCCCTTCTCCCATCCCAAATCTCTTCTCCATCCCCCACATCCTCTCTCCCTTCTCCTCCCCATCCCAAAAATCCTTGTCCCATCCCAAATCCCTTCTCCCATCCCAAAATCCCTTCTCCCATTCCCAAAATTCCTTCCCACATCCCAAAACCCATCCTGCTCCTTCCCCATCCCAAAATCTCTTACCCCATCCCAAATCCCTTCCTGCATCTCAAATCCCCTCTCCCATCCCAAAATCTCTTACCCCATCCCAAATCCCATCCCCATCCCAAATCCCTTCTCCATCCCAAATCCCTTCCCTCATCACAAATCCCTTCTCCATCCCAAAATCCCTTCTCCCATCCCAAATCTCGTCCCCATCCCAAATCCCTTCCTGTTTTTTTTTTTGTTTTTTTCCCATCCCAAAAATCCCTTCCCTCATCCCAAATCCTTTCCTGCATCCCAAAAATCCCATCCCCATCCCAAATCCCTTCCCCTTTTTTTATCCCAAATCCCTTCCCCCATCCCAAACCCCTTCCTGCATCCCAAAAATCCTTTCCTGAATCCCAAATCCCTTCCCCCATCCCAAGTCCCTTCTCCCATCCCAAATCTCTTTCTCCATCCCAAATCCCTTCCCTCATCCCAAAATCCCTTTTCCATCCCCCAAATCCCTCCTCCCGCTCCTCCCCCATCCCCAAATCCCCTCAGACCCTTTTTGGGGGATCTCCCCGGATGCGGCCCCAATCCCGAAGGATTTTCCAGGCTGTGGGGCGGCTCCGTCCCCTCCCGCAGGGATTTGGGGCCGTTCCCGACCCCATTTCCCCCTTTCCCAGGGCTGTGGGGCGGCTCCGTCCCCTCCCGCGGGGATTTGGGGCCGTTCCCGACCCCATTTCCCCCTTTCCCAGGGCTGTGGGGCGGCTCCGTCCCCTCCCGCGGGGATTTGGGGCCGTTCCCGACCCCATTTCCCCCTTTCCCAGGGCTGTGGGGCGCCGCTGCCTCCTGGCCCGGCTCGGGCCCGGCCCCGCCCTGCGCCAGTGAGTGCGGCCGGGGGCGGCTCGGGGCTTTGGGGTTTGGGGGGTTTTGGGGTTTGGGGTGGTTTTGGGGCGGCCTGGGGCGGCTCGGGGCTTTGGGGTTGGGGGATTTTTGGCGTTTGGGGTGGTTTTTGGGTTTGGGGTGGTTTTGGGCGGCCTGGGCGGCTCCGGGCTCTGGGGTTTGGGGGATTTGGGGGTGTTTTGGGGTGGTTTTTGGGGTTTTGGGAAGGGTTTTGTTGGATTGGTGGTTTTTGGGGTTTGGGGTGGTTTTGGGGCGGCCTGGGGCGGCTCCGGGCTTTGGGGTTTGGGGGATTTTGAGGGGTTTTGGGGGCTTTTGGGGTGTTTTGGGGTGGTTTTTGGGGTTTTGGGAAGGGTTTGTTGGGATTGGGGTGGTTTTTGGGAGGTGGTTTTGGGGTGGATTTGGGGCTCCGGGCTTTGGGGCTTTTTGGGGGGGATTTTGGGGTGTTTTGGGGGTGTTTTGGGGTGGTTTTTGGGGTTTTGGGAAGGGTTTTGTTGGATTTGGGGTGGTTTTTGGGGTTTGGGGTGGTTTTGGGGCGGCCTGGGGCGGCTCCGGGCTCTGGGGTTTGGGGGATTTTGAGGGGTTTTGGGGGCTTTTGGGGTGTTTTGGGGTGGTTTTTGGGGTTTTGGGAAGGGTTTTGTTGGATTTGGGGTGGTTTTTGGGGTTTGGGGAAGGGTTTGGGGTGGTTTTGGGGCGGCCTGGGGCGGCTCCGGGCTTTGGGGGATTTTGGGGGGTTTGGGGGGGTTTTTGGGTTTGGGGAAGGGTTTGGGGTGGTTTTGGGGCAGGTTTGGGGTGTTTTTTGGGGTTTAGGGAAGGGTTTGGGGTGGTTTTGGGGCGGGTTTGGGGTGGCTCTGGGGCTTGGGGTGGTTTTTGGGGTTTGGGGAACGGTTTGGGGTAGTTTTTGGGACGGGTTTGGGGTGGTTGTGGGGCGGGTTTGGGGCGGCTTTGGGGTTTGGGGTGGTTTTTGGGGTTTGGGGAAGGGTTTAGGGTGGTTTTGGGGCGGCTTTGGGGTTTGGGGTGGTTTTTGGGATGGGTTTGGGGAAGGGTTTGGGAGATTTTGGGAAGGGTTTGGGCTTTTGGGGGATTTTGGGGGGTTTTGGGGTGTTTTGGGGTGGTTTTTGGGGTTTTGGGGTTTTTTTTTGGAGATTTTGAGGTGGGTTTTGGGGTGGTTTGGGGGGATTTTGGGGTTTTGGGGGATTTTGGGGCAGGTTTGGGCTTTTGGGGGATTTTGGGGGGTTTTGGGGTGGTTTGGGGTGGTTTTTGGGGTTTTGGGGTTTTTTTTTGAGATTCTGAGGTGGGTTTTGGGGTGGTTTGGGGTGGTTTTTGCGGTCGTTTTGGGGGGAATATGGGGTCATTTTGGTGGGGTTTGGGGTGGTTTTTGGGGTTTGGGATTTCGGGTGGTTTTTGGGGTCATTTTGGGTGGGTTTGGGGTGGTTTTTTGGGTTTTAGGGGATTCTAGGATGGTTTTGGGAAGGGTTTGGGGGATCTTGGGGGATTAGAGTGGTTATTGGGGGGGTTTTGGGGTGGTGTGCGGGGGTTTTGGGGAGTTTGTGGTGGTTTTTGGGTGGTTTTGGGTTTTTTTTTGAGGTGGGGTTGGGGTGGTTTGGGGGGATTTTGGGGTGTTTTTGGGTTTCTTGGGATTTTGGGTGGGTTTTGGGCTCATTTTGGGGGGTTTGGGGTAGTTCTTGGGGTCTTGGAGTGGTTTGGGGTGGTTTTTGAGGTTTGGGGGGGTTTTGGGGAGGGTCTTTTTGAGGCTTTGGGGGATTTAGAGGTGGTTTTGGGGTGGTTTTTGGGAGGGCTTTTTTGGAGTTTTGGAGGATTTTGGGGGGATTTTGGTTTTCTTTTTATTTTTGGGGGTGTTTTGGGGTGGTTGAGGTTTTGGGGGTTTTTTGTGGTTTTGGGGGTTTCTGGGAGGGGTTTTTTGGGATTTTGGGTGGTTTTGGGGTCATTTTGGAGGGATTTTGGGTGGTTTTGGGGGATTTTGGGTGGTTTTGGGGGATTTTGGGTGGTTTTGGTTTTCTTTTTATTTTTGGGGGTGTTTTGGGGTGGTTGAGGTTTTGGGGGGGTTTTGGGGATTTTTTGCGGTTTTGGGGGTTTCTGGGAGGGAATTTTTGTGATTTTGGGTGGTTTTGGGGTCATTGTGGGTGGTTTGGGGGGATTTGGGGTGGTTTTGGGGTAATTTTGGGTGGTTTTGGGGGGTTTGGGGTAATTTTGGGTGGTTTGGGGGGATTTGGGGTGGTTTTGGGGTAATTTTGGGGGTTTGGGGGATTTGGGGATGGTTTGGGTAATTTTGGGTGGTTTGGGGGGTTTGTGGTAGTTTTGGGGGTTTGGGGGGATTTTGGGGTGGTTTGGGGTCGTTTTTGGGGTGGTTTGGGGGGATTTGGGGTCGTTTTGGTGGTTTGGGGGGGTTGATTTTGGGTCGTTTTGGGTGGTTTTGGGGGGATTGGGGGGGGTTTGGGGGAATTTTGGTGGTTTTGGGTGGGGGGGATTTGGGGTAATTGTGGGTGGTTTGGGGGGATTTGGGGTGTTTGGGTAATTTGGTGGTTTTGGGGGGTTTTGGGGTAATTTTGGGTGGTTTGGGGGGATTTGGGGTGGTTTTGGGGTTTTTGGTTGTGGTTTTGGGGGCGGGTGGTGGTTTGGGGTGGTTTTGGGGTGGTTTTGGGGGGATTTGGGGTGGTTTTGGGGTCGTTTTGGGTGGTTTGGGGGGATTTGGGTGGTTTTTGGGGGTAATTTTGGGTGGTTTTGGGGGAGTGGTTTGGGGTGGTTTTGGGTGGTTTTGGGTGGTTTTGGGTTGGTTTTGG
>JAMPIT010000101.1:0-54808 GCA_026261815.1 Monarcha castaneiventris obscurior | reverse complement strand
CCCAGGACCCCTAAAATCCCCCCCCTAATTCCCCAGGACCCCCTAAAACCCCCCCAGGACACCCAAAATCCCCTCCAAACTCCCCGAAAACCCCCTAAAATCCCCCCAACCCCTCCCCAGACCCCCCAGGACCCCCTAAAATCTCCCCAACCCCTCCCCAGACCCACCCAAAAGCCCCCAACCCCTCCCCAGACCCCCCAGACCCCCCCAGGACCCCCCCAACCCCTCCCCAGCCCCCCCCAGGACCCCCCCCAGCACTGACGTGTCCCCAGGGGGCAGGGCCAGCGCTGTCAGAGGCCCCTCCCCGAAGGTCGTGTCCAGCACCGGGCGCCGCTGGGGCGTGGCAGGGTCATAGAGACGCACCTGGGGTGGGGGAGGGGGCAGCAGGGTCAGGACCCCCCCCGTGACCCCCCCCCGACCCCCACGGGGTCCCCACGGCGCTCAACCTGGGGGTGGGGCCTGCAGGTGACCCCCGTGACCCCCAAAATAACCCCCTCAAATGACCCCAAGTGACCCCCAATGACCCCAGTGACCCCAATAACCCCTGGTGACCCCAGCTGACCCCCAGTGACCCCAGATGACCCCAGATGACCCCAATGACCCCAGATGACCCCACCTGGCCATGCCCCGTGCAGGTGACCCCAGGTGACCCCAGATGACCCCAGGTGACCCCAGTGACCCCTGACCCCAGGTGACCCCAATGACCCCAGCTGACCCCAGGTGACCCCACTACCCCAGGTGACCCCAGCGACCCCAGATGACCCCCACTGGCCATGCCCTGTGCAGGTGACCCCAGGTGACCCCAGCTGATCCCAGTGACCCCAGGTGACCCCAGCTGACCCCCATGACCCCAGCTGACCCCAGGTGACCCCAGCTGACCCCCATGACCCCAGATGACCCCACCTGGCCATGCCCCGTGCAGGTGACCCCAGTGACCCCAGGTGACCCCAGATGACCCCAGGTGACCCCAGCTGACCCCAGTGACCCCAGGTGACCCCAGCTGACCCCAGCTGACCCCAGGTGACCCCAGTGACCCCAGGTGACCCCAGCTGACCCCCATGACCCCAGGTGACCCCACCTGGCCGTGCCCCCTGCAGGTGACCCCAGATGATCCCAGGTAACCCCAGATAACCCCAGATGACCCCAGTGACCCCAGGTGACCCCAGTGACCCCAGATGACCCCAGCTGACCCCAGTGACCCCAGCTGACCCCAGCTGACCCCCACGACCCCAGATGACCCCACCTGGCCGTGCCCCGTGCAGGTGACCACGCGCTGGGAGCCGGGCACGAAGCTCAGGTCGCGCTCCCACACGGGCACACGCAGGTCCAGCCAATCGTTCCTCACCTGGGGGCATTTGGGGGGCGTCAGGGGGGGCTGGGGACACCCCCGGCCCGGAGCAGGAGGTTTTGGGGTGCTCTGGGGGGGATTTTGGGGCTCCACTCACATTCTTGGCACGGAACAGGGGCTCCTCAGGCCGCTGCAGGTCCCAAACCTTGAGCGCGTTTTCCTTCCCCCCCGTCCCCAGGAGCTGCGGCCGCGCTGGGTCCTGGCGCATGCGGCACAGCCCCGGGCCTGCCTGCAGCTCCTGCAGGGGCTGGGGGCGGGCAGGGGTCACCTGAGACCCCCCCTCAAACCCCCTCGAACCCCACCCATCACAAACCCCAAAAACCCGGCAGAAATTCCCCCTAAAACCACCCCAAAATCCCCTCAAACCACCCCAAAATCCCCATTCTGGCACAGCCCCGGCCCTGCCTGCAGCTCCTGCAGGGGCTGCGAGTGGGGAGGGGTCACCTGAGACCCCCCCTCAAACCTCATCGAACCCCAGCCATTGCAAACCCCACAAACCCGGCTGAAATCCCCCCTAAAACCACCCCAAAATCCCCCCTAAAACCACCCCAAAATCCCCATTCTGGCACAGCCCTGGCCCTGCCTGCAGCTCCTGCAGGGGCTGGGGGTGGGGAGGGGTCACCTGAGACCCCTCCTCAAACCCCCTCAAACCCCACCCATCACAAACCCCAAAAACCCGGCTGAAATCCCTCCTAAAACCACCCTGAAATCCCCCCTAAAACCACCCCAAAATCCCCTCAAACCACCCCAAAATCCCCATTCTGGCGCAGCCCCGGCCCTGCCTGCAGCTCCTGGAGGGGCTGGGAGCGGGGAGGGGTCACCTGAGACCCCCCCTCAAACAGCCTCAAACCCCCTCGAACCTCAGCCACCCCAAACCCCAAAAACCCGGCTAAAATCCCCCTGAAACCACCCCAAAATCCCCTCACACCACCCCAAAATCCCCATTCTGGCGCAGCCCTGGCCCTGCCTGCAGCTCCTGCAGGGGCTGCGAGTGGGGAGGGGTCACCTGAGACCCCCCCTCAAACCCCCTCAAACCCCCTCGAACCCCAGTCATTGCAAACCCCACAAACCCAGCTGAAATCCCCCCTAAAACCACCCTGAAATCCCCTCAAACCACCCCAAAATCCCCATTCTGGCACAGCCCCGGGCCTGCCTGCAGCTCCTGGAGGGGCTGGAATTTGGGGAAGGGTCACCCCGAGACCCCCCCTCAAACCCCATCCACCCCAAACCCCACAAACCCTGCTCAAATTCCCCTGACACCACCCCAAAATCCCCCAAAATCCCCCAAAATCCCCTCAAACCACCCCAAATTCCCCATTCTGGCACAGCCCCGGCCCCGCCCGCAGCTCCCAAAAGGGGCTGCAATTGGGGAGGGGTCCCGGGGTGACCCCAAACCCCCCCCAAACGCCCCCCACTCACCTCCTCGGCCTCGTCCTCCCCCCACACCCGAACCAGCCCCGACTCCACGGCGGTGACGATGGAGCTGAGCCAAATTTGGGGGGCTCAGGGGGGGTTTGGGGACCTCCCCCGGGCACCACTGACCCATCCCCCACCCCCCAAAGCCCCTCCCGGACCCCCCCAGGACCCCCCCACAACCTTTCCAGGGATCTCTGGACCCCCCCCAGAACCCTCCAGACCTCCCCAAACCCCCCAGAACCCAAGGGACCCCCCAAACTCCCCCAGGAGCCCCCCAGGACCCCTCAGAACCCCCCCAAGACCCCCCAGACCCCTCCCAACACCCCCCAGGACCCCCCAAACTCCTCCCAGGAGCCCCTCAGATCCCCAGAACCCCCCCAGGACCCCCCAGGACCCCCCAGGACCCCCCAGACCCCCCGAACCCCCAGACTCCCCCAAGCCCCCCCCAGGACCCCTCACAACCCCCCCAAGACCCCCCAGACCCCCCCAAAACCCCCCAGACCCCCCAAACTCCCCCAGACCCCCCAGGACCCCCTCAGACCCCTCAGACCCATCCCCAGAACCTCAGAAACCCCCCAAGACCCCCTAGACTCCTCCCAGGAGCTCCCCAGGACCCTCAAGACCCCCTCAGGACCCCCCAGACCCCTCCCAGGACCCCCCCAGACCCTCAGAACCCCTCCCCGGACACCCCAAACCCCTTCCAGGAGCTCCCCCAGACCCCTCAGAACCCCCCCAGGACCCCCCCAGACCCTCAGAACCCTCCCAAGACCCCCCAAACCCCTCCCAGAAGCCCCCCAGGACCCCCCCAACCCCCTCAGACCCTCCCCAGGACCCCCCAGACCCTCAGAACCCACCCAGCACCCCCCAAACCCCTCCCAAGAGCCCCCCAGTCCTCAGAACCCCCCCTAAGACCCCCCAGACCCTCAGAACACCCCCCAGACACCCCAAACCCCTCCCAGGAGCCCCCCAGACCCTCAGAACCCCCCCCCGGACACCCCAAATCCGTCCCAGGAGCTCCCCAGACCCTCAGAACCCCCCAAAGACCCCCCAGGACCCCCCGAGACCCTCAGAACCCCCCCAGCACCCCCTATACCCCTCCCAGGACCCCCCAGACCCCTCTCAGGAGCCCCTCAGACCCTCAGAACCCCCCCCAAGACCCCCCAAATCCCTCTCAGGAACCACCCCCAGACCCTCCTGTACCCCCCAGCCGCCCTCAGGCCCCCCCCAGACCCCCCCAGGCCCCCCCCCGGTACCTGCCGAGCACCCCCAGGCCGCAGAAGGCCCCGTCCCCCCCCGGGCACAGCCGCGAGCCCGTGAATTTTCCCTTCTCGGTGCTGAAAACGCTCACGGAGCGATCCAGGGACCCCACGAGCACCTGGGGGGGGCACGGGGGGGGGTTTAGGGGGAGCTCCGGACACCCCCAGACCCCCCCCAGACCCCCCCAGACCCCCCCAGAGCCCCGACTCACCTCGGTCTCGGCCGGGTCCCCCCAGCACAGGGCCGAGACCCCCCGGGCCCGGCTCAGCCCCGACCCCCCCACGTGGTTCGTGGCCTCTTTGCGCTGCAAATTCACCCCTGGGGGGGGGGGGGAAATTCGGGGGGGTTCGGGCACCTCCGGAGCCCCCCCGGGACCCCTCCCCAAATCCTCCCAGCCCCCCCCGGGCACTCCCAGACCCCCCCCCAGAAACCCTCGGGACCCCCCAACACCTCCCGGACCCCCGGGACCCTCCCGAACCCCCCCCAAAACGTCCCAGGACCCCCAAAACCTCCCGAACCCCCCCCCCCGAGACCCCGAGCTCCCCCCAGGCCTCTCCCAGACACCCCCGGGACCCCCCCGGACACCCGGAACTCCCTCGAGCCCCCCCAGAACTCCCCCAAGGGCCTCTCCCGAACCCCCAAAGACCCCCCCGGGGACCCCCCCGCGCCCCCTCCCCACCTTTGAGGGCTCCGGTCTCGGCCCCCACCCACACGTGACACAACCGCGTGGGCGCCGCCATCTTGCCCCGCTCCGGTCCGTCCCTCCCGAGCGCTCCGGGGTGGGAACCGCGAGCTCGGCGGGACCGTTCCGGGCAGAAACGTTCCGGGACGCTTCCCGTCACCCCCCGCGCCGGGGGGGTGCGCGTCATTTGCATAACCCCGCCCCTCGTGGGCGTGGCCGCGGCCGCCATGGCGGAGCGGGAGGAGCGGCGCTTCGTGGAGCTGCCCCGGGACTCGGTTCGCCTCATGGCCGAGAGCGCCGGCGTCGAGCTCAGCGACGACGTGGCCGCGCTGCTGGCGGAGGACGTGTGCTACCGGCTGCGGGAGGCCACGCAGGTCCCGGGGGAGCGGGGGGAAACGGGGGTTAACGGGGGGAAATCCCGGGAGCGCTCCCGGTCCCGGTTCCAGTCCCGGTCAGCGGCTCCGGTAACGATCCCGGTGCCAGCCCGGGACGGGAGGCGGTACCGAGCCCCATCTCGCTCTTGGTGATGGTCCCGGTGCCGGTCCTGGTGCCATTCCCGGTCTCGGTCCCATTCCCGGTCCTGGTGCTGATCCCGGCCCCATTCCCGGTCCTGGTGCTGATCCCGGCCCCATTCCCGGTCCTGTTCCTATTCCCGCTCCCGATCCCGATCCCGGTCGTGGACCTGGTGCTGATTCCGGTCCCATTCCCATTCCCGGTGCCATTCCCGCTCCTGGTCCTATTCCCGTTCCTGATCCCATTCCCGATGCCATTCCCAGTTCTATTCCCGTTCCCATTCCCGCTCCCGGTGCCGGTGCCATTCCCGCTCCCGGTGCCGTTCCCAGAACAGCTCCCAGTTCCTCAAGCACACCCGGCGGCGCCGCCTCACCGTGGAGGATTTCAACCGAGCCCTGCGCTGGAGCAACGTCGAGGTGCGGACACCGGGGGGACACCGGGAGGGACTGGGAGGGACTGGGAGGGACTGGAAGGACACCGGGGGGACACCGGGAGGGACTGGGAGGGACTGGGAGGGACTGGAAGGACACCGGGGGGGACTGGGAGGGCACCGGGGGGCACCGGGAGGGACTGGGGGGCACTGGGAGGGCACCGGGGGACACCGGAGGGGCACTGGGAGGGACTGGGAGGGACTGGGGGGGCACTGGGAGGGCACCGCTGGCGGCCCCTCGGTGTCCCCAAAATCTCGGGGGGTCCCCAGAGGCCGGGGGGGGACGGGAGGTGCCACTCTGGGGGCGCCCCCGATGATGTTCTTGATGTTCTCTGTCCATTTTCTGTTTCTCTGTGCACTCTCTGACCCCTCTCCATCCCCTCGGTCCCCACTGGTCCCTCTCCATCCCCGCTGGCCCCTCTCCATCCCCGCTGGCCCCTCTCTGTCCCCACTGGCCCCTCTCGGTCCCCGCTGGCCCCTTTCCATCCCCACTGGTCCCTCTCCATCCCCGCTGGCCCCGCTGGCCCCTCTCTGTCCCCACTGGCCCCCCACTGGCCCCGCTGGCCCCCTGCTGGCCCCGCTGGCCCCTCTCTGTCCCCGCTGGCCCCTCTCCATCCCCACTGGCCCCTCTCGGTCCCCACTGGCCCCGCTGGCCCCTCTCTGTCCCCACTGGCCCCTCTCTGTCCCCACTGGCCCCTCTCCATCCCCACTGGCCCCTTTCCATCCTCGCTGGCCCCTCTCCATCCCCACTGGCCCCTTTCCATCCCCGCTGGCCCCTCTCTGTCCCCGCTGGCCCCTCTCCATCCCCGCTGGCCCCTTTCCGTCCCCACTGGCCCCTCTCGGTCCCCGCTGGCCCCCTGCTGGCCCCTTTCCGTCCCCACTGGCCCCTCTCTGTCCCCACTGGCCCCTCTCTGTCCCCACTGGCCCCTCTCTGTCCCCGCTGGCCCCTCTCTGTCCCCACTGGCCCCGCTGGCCCCCTGCTGGCCCCAGGCCGTGTGCGGTTTCGGCTCCCAGGACTCGCTGCCGTTCCGGGCCCTGCGCGAGGGGGATTTGTTCTTCCCCGAGGACCGAGAGGTGAACCTGGTGGAGCTGGCGCTGGCCACCAACATCCCCAAGGGCTGCGCCGAGACGGCTGTCAGAGGTGGCACCCCAATGACCCCCTGGGACCCCCTAAATATGCCCCTGGGACCCCCGAAATAAACCCCCGGGACCCCCAAAATATCCCCACCGAGACCTCCAAAATATTCCCCTGGGACCCCCAAAATAATTCCTCCATCCCCAAAATATCCCCACCAGAATCCTCAAAATATGCTCCTGGGACCCCTAAATAACCCACCAGGACCCCCGAAATAACCCCCCCAGAACCCCCAAAATATCCCACCAGGACCCCCAAAATAACCCCCATGGGGGGCCCCAAAATATCCCCCCGGGACCCCCCAAATCTGCTTCAGGATCCCCCAAAATTCTCTCCAGGATCCCTAAAATATTCCTTCTAGGATCCCCAAAATATCCCCCCCGGGACCCCCAAAATATCCGCCAAGATCCCCAAATCCCACCCTGGGACCCCCAAAATCCCCTCCAGGACGCTCAAAATCCCCCCCAGGATCCCCAAAATATCCCCACAGGATCCTCAAAATATTTCCCCTGAGACCCCCAAAATAACCACCCTGGGACCCCCTAAATATCCCCTCAAGACCCCCAAAATATCTCCCCTAGGACCCCCAAAATCTGCTCCAGAATACCCAAATCTCTTCTGCGACCCCAAAATAACCCCCCGGGACCCCAAAATATCCCCCAGGATCCCCCAAATACCCCCTTGGCACTCTAAATTATCCCCCTGGAACCCCCCTAAATCTCTTCTGGGACCCCCCAAATCTCCTGTGGGACCCCAAATTATCCTCCTGGGACCCCCCAAATCCCCCCCGGGACCCCCCGAGGTGGGCGGGGGTCTCAGGCCGCGCTGTCCCGCAGTGCACGTGTCCTACCTGGATGGCAAAGGGAACCTGGAGCCGCAGGGAGCAGGTCAGCAACGACCCCCAGACCCCCCCAGAGACCCCCCCAGAGACCCCCCCAGAGACCCCCAGGACCCCCCCAGACCCCCAGGACCTTTAGGAGCCTCCCCAAGATTCCCCTGGACCCTTCCCCAGACACCCCCAGGATCCCCTTGGGACCCACCCTGGGACTCCCCGGGATCTCCAGGACCCCCCCAAAACCTCCCAGCCTCCCCCAGAGACCCCTGGGACCCCCCTAAACCCCCAGGACCCCCTTGGGACCCACCCCAGGACCCCCCCCCCAAGACGTCCAGGACCCCCCTAAACCAGGATCCCCTCAGAATGCTCATGGACCCCTCCCCAGACACCCCCAGGACCCCACTGGGACCCCCCTCAGGACCCCCCAGAATTTCCCAGACCCCTCCAGAGACCCCCTGGAACCCTCCAAGACCCCCAGGGCCCCCTTGGGACCCCCCCAAGATCTCCAGGACCCCCCAAAACCTCTCCAACCCCTCCAGAGACCCCCTTGGATTCCCCTGAACCCTTCCCCAGACACCCCCAGGACCCTCTTGGGACCCACCCTGGGACTCCCCAGGACCCCCAGGACCTTCCAGGACCCCCCAAACCCCCCCAAAAGTTCATTTTTTGGGGTTCCCCCCCCGCAGTGCCCAGCGCCGTGTCCTCGCTGAGCGATGACCTCCTCAAGTATTACCAGCACGTGACCCGCGCCGTGCTGGGCGACGACCCCCAGCTCATGAAGGTGGGTGGGGGGCTGGGGACCCCCCCGGGGGGCTGCTGCCCCTCCCCCCGGCCCCGCTGACCCCCCCATGCCCCCCCAGGTGGCTCTGCAGGACCTCCAGAGCAACCCCAAAATCGCGGCGCTGCTGCCCTACTTTGTCTACGTGGTCAGTGGGGTGAGTGCGGGGGTCCTGAGGGGGTCCTGGGGGTCTCCAGAGGGTCTGGGGTGAGGTTTGGTGTCTCTGAGGGGTCTGGGGGGGAGTTTTTTGGGGATCCCAGGGGGTCTGGGGTGAGGTTTGGGGGGTCCCAGAGGAGTCTGGGGAGAGTTTTGGAGTCTCTGAGGTTCCCCGAGGGGTCTGGGGTGAGTTCAAGGGTCCTGGGGGGTGTTTGGGGGTGTCCAGGGGTCCTTGGGGGGGTCTGGGGTGAGTTTGGGGAGCTCCAGGCAGCAGCTCCTGAGGGGCTCGGGGGGATCCCGGGGTGGGGGTTCCTCCCTTGGGGGGGGTCCCGGGGGTCTCCAGCCCCTCCTGAGGGTCTCTGCTCAGGCCCTTCCTCGCCCCAGGGGTCTGGGGGTGTCCAGAGGCTCCTGAAGGACTCGGGGGGGTCCTGGGGTGAGGATTTCTCTCTAGGGGGGTCCTGGAGGGATCGGGGGGAGTTTTTTGGGGATCCCAGGGGGTCTGGGGTGAGGTTTGGGGATCCCAGTGGGTTTGGGGGGTCTTTAGAGGGGTCTGGGGGGAGTTTGGGGAGCTCCAGGCAGTGGCCTCTGAGGATCTCCAGAGCATCCCAGGCTGGGGGTTCCTCCCTGGGGCTGGGGGAGGTCCCGAGGGTCTCCAGCCCTTCCCGAATCTCCACCCCACATCTCCCCCAGCCCCAAATTCCTGCGTTTGCAGGTGAAATCCGTGAGCCACGACCTGGAGCAGCTGAGCCGGCTGCTGCACCTGGCTCGGAGCCTGATCCAAAACCCCTTCCTGTGCCTGGGCTCCTACGTGTGCAGCCTCATGGGCAGCGTCCTCTACTGCGTCCTGGAGCCTCTGGCGGCCTCCATCAACCCCCTGAACGACCACTGGACGCTGCGGGACTACGCCGCGATGCTGCTGGGCCGCATCTTCTGGTGGGACCCCCCCCCACGAGACCCCCAAATCCCCCACGGATCTCAAACCCCCTCATGGACCCCCCCCCCCAGGGAACCCCCAAACCTGGCTGGGATCTCCCCATGGATCCCCCTCAACTCCCCCAGGGACCCCCAGCCCTTCCCCAGGACCCCTCTCAGACCCTGCTGGGCACCTTCAGGTCTCCCCCAAGACCCCCAGAACTCCCCCCAGACCCTCCAAACCTCCTTGGGACCCTCCCCAGGATCCCCCTGAACCCCCAAGCTTCTCCCCCAAACTCTCAAAACCTCCTGGGGCCTCCCTCAAACCCCCTTTAGACTTCCGCGGACCCCCCAAACCCCTTCTAGACACCCCAGGACCTCCGTGGGACCCCCCAAACCCCCTTTAGACCTTCCTGGACCCCCTTGGGACCCCCCCAACCCCCTTTAGACCCCCCAGGACCCTCCCAAACCCCCTTCAGACTCCCCAAACCCCCTCAGGCCCCCCCAAACCCCCTTAAGACCCCCCAGGACCCCCTCGGGATCTCTCAAACCCCCTTTAGACCCCCCTGGACACCTCCCAACCCTCCCCCAAACCCCCTGGGTGGGTGGGGGGCGTGCCGGGGGTCCCAGCGGGGGCTCAGCACCCGCCTGTGCCCACAGGAGCCACGGGGAGCTGGTGAGGGGTTTGTACCAGCAGATCCTGCTCTCGCTGCAGAAGGTTCTGGCAGATCCCGTGCGCCCGCTCTGCTCCCACTACGGGGCCGTGGTGGGGCTGCACGCGCTGGGCTGGAAGGTCTGGGGGCTTGGGGGGGTCTGGGGGGGTCTGAAGGGGGTTTGGGGGCTCCTGAGGGGGTCTAGGGGGGTCTAAAGGGGGTTTGGGAGGGTCATGGGGGGGTCTGAAGGGGTTCTAGGGGGGTCCCAAGGGCATCCTGGGGTGTCTAAAGGGGGTTTGGGGAGGCTGAGAGGTGTACAGGGGGGTCTAAAGGGGGTTTGGGAGGTCCCAAGGGGGTCCTGGGGTGTCTAAAGGGGGTTTGGGGGGGTCCCGAGGGGATCCCGGGGGGTCTAAAGGGGGTTTGGGGGGGCCTGAGGGGTCTAAAGGGGGTTTTGGGGAAGTTGAGAGGTGTCCAGGGGGGTCTAAAGGGGGTTTGAGGGAGGCCCCAGGAGATTTTGAGAGTCTGGGGCAGAAGCTTGGGGGTTCGGGGGGATCCTGGGGAGGGTCCCAAGGAAGTTTGGAGGCTGTGGGGGGAGTTCTGGGGGTCTTGGGGGAATCCTGGAGGTGCCCAGCAGGGTCTGAGAGGGGTCCTGGGGAAAGACTGGGGATCCCTGGGGGAGTTGAGGGGGATCCATGGGGATGTCCCAGCCAGGTTTGGGGGTTCCCTGGGGGGGTCCATGGGGGATTTGGGGGTCTCGTGGGGGGGTCCCGGACCGTGTCCCCCCCTGCCCGTCCCGCAGGCGGTGGAGCGGGTGCTGTACCCGCACCTCCCCACGTACTGGCCGAACCTCCAGGCCGTGCTGGACGATTACTCCGTGTCCAACGCTCAGGTCAAGGCCGACGGCCACAAAGTCTACGGCGCCATCCTGGTGAGGGCTGGGGGGGATTTTGGGGGGATTTTGGGGGGGGTCTCTCACTGCTTCCCACCCCCCACCTCCCGCTGACCCCTCCCCGTGTCCCCCAGGTGGCCGTGGAGCGGCTGCTGAAGGCCAAAGCTCAGCAAGCGCCGGGAGTGGGGGGTCCCGAGGGGTCCCCCCGGCACAGCCCCCCCGGCCAGGACCCTCCCCCCGAGCTGGGCTTGGGCCGCCCGTTGTTACCGGGGGGCGGCCCCACCCCGTCCTCCTCCTCATCTTCCTCCTCCTCCTCCTCCTCGCCGTCGCTGCGGGACATGTACCGCGAGCTCTACGACTTCTTCGGGGACAGCCTGGCCGCTCGCTTCGGCACCGGCGCCCCCGCCGACCCCCCGAGCCCCCCGGGCGCGGCCGAGGGCGCCCGCAAAGAGCCCCCGGCCGAAGGAGCCGCCCGCAAAATGCCGCAGCTGACCAACGCCACGGTCAGCCCGAGGGACGAGGAACCCCCGCGGCCGGAGCGGCCCGCCCTGCACCGAGCCGCGGGACCCCCGCCCCGGCCCCGCGGCACCCCCCGAGCCCCCCCGGGACACCGGCCCGGCGCCCGGGAGGTGTTCCAGAAGTGCCGCTTCGCCCCGCGGGGGCCGCCCCGCTTCAGCTTCGTGATCGCGGGGCGCCAGACCGGGAGGCGCTGCCCCGGCCGCCGCTTCCAGACGAGCTTCCCGCAGCCGCCCGGGGCCGCGCTGGGCTCCCGGTACGCGCAGCGGCTGCCCATGATCGGCCGCACCGGGAGGGCCCCGCGGCGATGGCCCCGCGCCGAGTACTCGCTGCTGCTGCTGCTCTGACGGGCCGGGGGGCAGTAAAGGGGGTTCGGTGGTCACTGGTCGGCGTGCGGTGGTCAGTGCAATGTGTGGTGGGCAGTAAAGGGTGGGCAGTGGGCGGTAAAGAGGGTTTGGTGGTGCTTGGATGGGTCTGGGGGGCAGTGGATGGCGTGAAGTGCTCAGTAACGAGGGTGCGGTGGGCAGTGAAGGGTGGGCAGCGGCCAGTAAAGGGTGTGGTGGGCAGTGAGTGGGTGTGGGGGGCAGGGGATGGCGGGAAGTGGTCAATAAAGGGCGTGTGGGGGGGTGCGAATGATGTCCAGTGGTCAGGAAAGAGGGTGCGGTGGTCATTGGATGGGCGTGGGGGGCAGTGGATGGTGGTGAGGGGTCAATAAAGGGCGCGTGGTGGTCAGTGAGTGGTCAGTAAAGGAGCCCAGTGGTCACTGAGTGGCACTGAGCAGTCAGTGAGTGGTGTCCAGTGGTCAGTGAGCGCTGCTGGGTGGTCACTAAAAGGGTCATTTCTCCATCCCCTCCCCATCGAGGACTCCCCAGGCCACGCTCAAAACGGATTTTACTGAAAAACCTCAGGAATTACAAAATCCCCTCCCGGGGGTCCCGAGCCCCCCACCCGAGCCCCTCCCCCCAGGCGCTGCCGCACCATCTCCGGCAGAAAACTCCGCAAAAAGTGGAAAAACTCCTGGAAAAGCGGCGAGGGGGGGTCGGGCTCAGGCTGCAGCCGCAGCAGCAATTGGGGGTCCCGGCGCGACCCCCCCGGGCGGGCGCTGAGCTGGAAACGCAGCAGCGGCTCCGGGGGGGTCCCGGGGGGGTCCCCGCTGTCCCCTCGGACAATGGCCTCGGTCACGGCCCGCTCCAGGGCCAGGGGGGACAGCCCGGGACCCTGAGCCCCCCCGGGACCCCCGAGACTCTGAGCCCCCCCGGGACCCCCGGGACCCTGAGCCTTACCGGGACCCTGAACCCCACCGAGACCCCCGGGATCCTGAGCCCCCCCAGGACCCTGAACCCCCCCGAGACTCTGAGCCCCCCCGGGACACCGAACCGCCTCGGGACCCTGAACGCCTCTGGGATCCCCGAGATCTTCAGCCCCCCCGGGACCCCCGAGATCCCCAAGAGCCGGAGCCTCTCCGGGCCCTTGAGCCCCCTCAGGACCATCGGGACCCCCAAGTCCTTGAGCCCCCCGGTGCCCCCCGGTGCCCGGAGCCCCCCCGGTGCCCCCCCGGCCGCCGAGGCGGCGGCGGAGGCGGCGGCGGCCCCGCCACACGCGGTGCCACACGGAGCAGCTCCAGCGGCACGGGCCCGCGGGGAGCCGGCGGCGTTTTGGGGCCGGGACCCCGGCTCCGACCCCGTTGGGGACCCCCGAGGGGAGGCGACGCTTCGAGCCCGGCCCCGCTGTCCCCTCGAGCTCCGCGACGCCGAATTCGGGCTGAGATTGTCCCGGCCCCGTCCCCTCCGCCGGTGGCCGCACCGTGTCCATGGGCGCTTCTTCCTCCTCATCCTCATCCTTATCCTCCTCCGGTGTCCCCGGGACCCCCAGCTCCCCCCGGGGATCGCCCGTTTCCCCCTCCGGGTGACATTCCGAGGCCGGCGGTGGCCCCCCCTCACCCCCCGGGAGCCCCTCGGGCTCGCAGCCGCAGCCCAGCAGCTCGGCGAGCACGAACCCCACGGCCGCACACGCGTCGCGGTGCGGGACCCCCCCGGGCCCCTCCGGGCGCGGCAGCGGCACCGGGATGAGGAATTTCCCCCCGGGATCGGCCCCGGGAGCGGCCCCGGGCAGCAGCAGCCGCATCACGCCCCAGGGGCGGCCCCGGCGCGACTTCTGCAGGAACTCGGGGCCGCGGCAGAGGCGGGCGGCGGCGCGGCAGCAGCGCACGAACCGCGCCACCGTGCGCGGGGGGACGTTGGCGGCCACGTTGTGGCTCAGCTCGAAGGGGTCCTGCAGGGTCAGGGGGCCCGGGCGGAGCCCCCCGAGGGTCTCGGGCGGGGGGCGAGGCAGAGCTCGGCCCTCCAGGGGGGACAGGAGGAGCCCCCCCAAGTCCAGAGTCCCGAAATAGGAGAAGAATTCGGCCAAGAGGGAGGCTGGGGGTGGGGATGGACAGGGGGGAGGTCAGAGACCCTCGGAGACCACCCAGAAACACCCCAAAACCAGCTCAAAACCCACCCAGAAACACCCCAAAAAACAGCTCAAAACCCATCCAGAAACATCCAAAAAAACACCCCCAAACCCACCCAGAAACATCCAAAACCCCCCCAGAAACACCCCAAAAACCAACCCCAAAAACAACCAACCTCCCAAAAACACCCAGACCCCCCCCTCCCCCGTGGGATTTAAGCCCCCCCGGAGGGATTTAGGGACCCCCCCCAGATTTAAGGACCCACCCCCAAAAGGGATTTAGGGATGCCCCCAGAATTAGGGACCACCCTCAGATTTAGGGACTCCCCCCGATTTAGGGACGCCCCCGGAGGGATTTAGGGACCCCCCCCCGATTTGAGGACCCCCCCAGGGATTTAGGGACCCCCCCGGAGGGATTTAGGCCCCCCCTCACCGGCGCTCTGCGTGTTCTCGCTGGGCTCCAGCTCGGCCGCGTCCCGAGGGAAGCTGCAATCCCAGCCCCCGACCTGGGCACGATCCTGGGGCCCTGCAATGAACGCGGGGGGCGGGTCAGAGACCCCCGAAATGGGGCGGGGGTCCCCCGGCCGTGCTGGGGAGGGGTCTCGGCACCTGCGAGGGCGCGGAGGCGCCGCACCGAGGGCAGCACGGGGGGGCTGCGGCTCTGCAGGAACAGCACCACGAGCAGCGTCAGCGCGTAGTTGGTGAGGAGGGGGCCGCCCCCGGCCCGGTTCCCTGCGGGAATAACCGGGGGGGGGGTCGTCAAGGGTGGGGGGGGGTCCCCAAGGAGCCGCGACCCCCCCTCGATTGGCCGCGACCCCGCCCCGAATTGATCCAGACCCCCCTGAGTTGGCACAGACCCACCCTGGGGGCCTGGAGGAGTTTCCTGGGGTGGGGGTGTTGACCCCCCCCCGGGGGGGTCTTAGGGACGTTTCAGGGGTCCCCAGCCTCTTTTGGGGGGGTCGCAGCCCCTTTTTGGGGGGGTCTCGTTTCCTTTTTGGGGGATCCCAGCCCAATTTGGGGAGGGGTCCCGGCCCCCCCTCACCGGCCAGGCGCTGGCTCCAGGTCTGGAGCTCAGCCCAAGGAGGGTAAGGGGTGCGGGCAGGGGGGGTCCCCTATTTTGGGGTCCCAGCCCATTTTTGGGGGTCCTATCCCTTTTTTCGGGGTTCTCAGCCCATTTTTGGGGGTCCCATCCCAATTTGGGGAGGGGTCTTGGTCCCCCCATCACCTTCCAAGCACCTCCCCCCTGCCCAAAGCTGCACAGGGCAATAACGGGGTGCGGGCGGGGGGGGGACTCATCCCATTTTTGGGGGTCCCAGCCCATTTTTGGGGTTCCCAGCCCAATTTGGGGAGGGGTCCCGGCCCCCCCTCACCTGCCAGGCGCTGCCCCCCCGCCCAGAGGCGCACGGCGTAGCCCAGGGGCCGCACCCGCGGGTCGGCGGCGGCGCAGAGGCGCAGGAAGCGCGAGTTGAACAGAGCCAGGCTGGGGGGGGCAGCGCGGATCGGGGGGAAAAGCGGGGAAAACGGGCAAAAACGGGCGAGAAAGGGGAGGGGAAAACGGGCAAAAACGGGCGAGAAAGGGGAGGGGAAAAACGGGGGAGAAAGGGGAGGGGAAAACGGGCAACAACGGGCGAGAAAGGCGAGGGGAAAAAAAGGGAAAAACGGGGGAGAAAGGGGAGGGGAAAAACGGGGGAGAAAAGGGAGGGGAAAAAAGGGGAAAAACGGGGAAGAAAGGGAGAGGAAAAAAGGGGAAAAACGGGGGGAAATGAGAACGGGAGAGGGAAAAAGGAGGAGGAAGAGGAGGGATGGGAAGGGAGAGGGAATGGGGGGGAAAAGGAGGGAGGGGAAAAAAGGGGCAAAGGGTGAAAATAGGGGGAAAAAGGGGAAAAAGGAGGGAAAAGGGAGAAAGGAGAGAAAAGGAGGAAGACAAAGAACAAAATGGAAAAGGCAGAAGAGGGAAGGAGCCCCCCCAGCGCTGTTCCAGCGCCCTCCCACTTTCCCCAGTCCCTCTCCCAGTCCTCCCCAGTTTCCCCGCAGCCCCTTCCCCATGTCCCCAGCGCCCTCCCAGTGCCCCCAGCCCCCTCCCAGTCCATCCCAGTCCCCTCCCAGTGCCCCTCCAGTCCCTCCCAGCCCCCTCCCCATGTCCCCAGTGCCCTCCCAGTTCTCCCAACTCCCTCCCAGCCCCCTCCCAGTGTCCCCGAGTCCCTCCCAGTGCCCTCCCAGTTCTCCCAACTCCCTCCCAGTGCCCCCAGCCCCCTCCCAGTGCCCCCCAGTGCCGTACCGGTTGTCCAGGCACACGTCCCCGGCCAGCCCGGACTGTTTGTGGCTGAATTTGACCACGGGGCGCCGAGCTCCGGGCACGGCTCGGACCCCCCGGACCCCCGGGACGCAGCGGCGCAGCACCGCCCCCACCAGCGCCAGCACCTGCTCGGGGGGGGCCCCGCGCCCCAAAAGGGGCCCCTCGGGGTGGGGGGACTCAGCCCCCGACAGGGACCCCTCGGACTCCGACAGGGACCCCTCGGAGCCCGACAGAGATCCCGCAGAAGGGGCGGCCTTGTCCCCCAAAAGGGACCCCTCATCCCCCAAATGGGACCCCTCAGACCCCAAATGAGACCCCTCATCCCCCAAATGGGACCCCTCAGACCCCAAATGAGACCCCTCATCCCCCAAATGGGACCCCTCAGACCCCAAATGAGACCCCTCATCCCCCAAATGGGAGCCCTCAGACCCCAAAAGGGACCCTTCAGACCCCAAAACGGAGCCCCTGGAAGGGGGGTCCTCCTCCCCCAAGAGAGACCCCTCCAGGGAGGGGTCCCTGTCCCCTAAAAGGGACCCCAAAAGGGACCCCTCGAGAGGGGGTTCCCTGTCCCCCAAAAGAGACTCCAAGAGGAACCCCTCGGATCCTAAAAGGGACCCTCCAGACCCCAAACGGGAACCCAAAAAGGACCCTTTGGGAGGGGGCTCCTCATCCCCCACCAGGGACCCGTTGGACCCCAAAAGGGACCCGTTGGGAGGGGGGTCCCCATCCCCCAGCGATGCCCCCTGGCCCTGGGGGTCCCCATTCAGTGCCCCCCGACCCTGAGGGTCCCCACTCGGTGCCCCCCGACCCTGGGGGTCCCCACTCGGTGCCCCCCGACCCTGGGGGTCCCCAATCGGTGCCCCCTGACCCTGGGGGTCCCCATTCAGTGCCCCCTGGCCCTGGGGGTCCCCACTCGGTGCCCCCTGACCCTGGGGGTCTCCATTCAGTGCCCCCTGGCCCTGGGGGTCCCCACTCGGTGCCCCCCGGCCCTGGGGGTCCCCACTCGGTGCCCCCCGGCCCTGAGGGTCCCCGTCCCCGCCCGGGGTCCCCTCCGGGGGGGGGTCCCGGCCCCCCAGCTCCAGGTGCAGGTCGAGGTCGCAGCCGTGGACGTCGAAGCCGTTGACGGAGGAGCCGTAGGGGACGAGGGAGCAGCCTGGGGGGGACACGGGGCAGGGCTGGGGCAGGGCTGGGCACAGCTGGGCACAGCTGGGGCACATCTGGGCACACCCACACACCTCGGACAGGGCTGGGGCAGGGCTGGGCACAGCTGGGCACAGCTGGGCACAGCTGGGGCACATCTGGGCACACCCACACACCTGGGGCACACCTAGGGCAAGGTTGGGACAAGGCTGGGCACACCTGGGGCATGTCACACACCTGGGGCACACCTGGGGCACATCTGGGGCACATCTGGGGCACATCTGGGACAGGGCTGGGGCAGGGCTGGGGCACATCTGGAACACACCCACACACCTGGGGCACATCTGGGACAGGGCTGGGACAGGGCTGGGCACACCTGGGGCACCTCACACACCTGGGGCACACCTGGGGCACACCTGGGGCACAGCTGGGCACACCTGGGGCACATCTGGAGCACACCTCTCACACACCTCTCGCACTCCTGTCACTGTCACCCCCCCCCGTGCCCTCCCAGGTACCCCCCTCATGCCTCCCAAGCACCCCCAGGTGCCCCCCCGTGCCCCCCCCGTGCCCCCCAGGTGCCCCCCTGTGCCCCCACCTGGGAAGAACTCTGCCAGTGCCTCCCTGAGCAGGGCCAGCAGCAGCAGCCGCAGGCGGCGCTCGGCCGCGCTCAGCTCCAGCGCCCGCACCAGCAGTGCCAGCTGGGCCTCCACCTGTGGGAGCCCAAACTGGGCAAACTGGGCAAACTGGGAACCCCCCCTGCCCCGCACCAGCAGTGCCAGCTGGGCCTCCACCTGTGGGAGCCCAAACTGGGCAAACTGGGCAAACTGGGAACCCCCTAAATCCCCCCTCAAACCTCCAGGACAGCTTTGGGACCCCCCTCAAAACCCCTGAGCACCCCAGTACTCCCCCAGACCCCCTCACAGCACCCGAGGCCCCCCCAAACCCCCCTGAGCACTCCAGGACCCCCCTAAATCTCCCCCAGACCTCCCTAAATCCTCCCAGAACCCCTCAAATTTCCCCCAAACCCCCCTGAACACCCCAGGACCCCCACAAAATCCCCCCCAGACCTCCTGAGCACCCCAGGGCACCCCAAACTCCTCTGAGCATCCCGGGACCCCCCTAAATCCCCCCCTAAATTTCCCTCAAACCCCCCTGGGACCGCCTCAAACCCCCCCAAACCCCCCCTGGGTGCCCCAGGGCCCCCCCTCAAACCCCCCAGACCCCTCCTGAGCACCCCAGGGCCCCCAGACCCCTCCTGAGCACCCCAGGATCCCCCTAAATTTCCCCCAGACCCCCCTATCTAAGAACCTAAATTTCCCCCAAACCCCCCTGGGACCCCCAGGTCTCCCATAAGCATCCGGGAACTCCCCAAACCCCCCCGAGCACCCTGGACCCCCCCAGACTCCCTCCCCCTCCTGAGCACCCCAGTATCCCCCTAAATTTCCCCCAACCCCCCAGGGCCCCCCCCCAAACCCCCCAGACCCCCCCTGGGCACACCCGGGCCCCCCTCCCCCAGACCCCTCCTGAGGCACCGACCAGAATCCCCCTAAACTTCCCCCAAACCCCCCTGGGACCCCCCCAGACTCCCCCCTGGGCACCCCAATCCCCCCCCCCACCCAACTCAGCGTCCTGGGCCTGTCCCAGCTGGGCAGCCCCGGGGTGGGGGGGGTGGGGCAGCGGGGGGGTGGGGGGGGGGGGGTCCCGCGGGCGGGGCCGGGGGAAGTCCCGGTGCTCCCGGGGCCGCACCCGCAGCCGCCGCCCCCCGAGCAGGTGCCGGGGCTGGGCCAGCGCCCGCCGCCGCCCCGAGGCCTCCCGCAGCTCCACGATGGCGAACGCGCCCTGGGGGGGGGCAACGGGGGGGGTTCGGGGTCACCGGGACCGCCCCGGGCCTGCCGCGATAGCCCCGCGTTAACGGTGACTTAATTTAATTAATTAATTAATTAGGTTACCCGCAGCTCCACGATGGTGAACGCGCCCTGGGGGGGGGGGAACGGGGGGGGAACGGAACGGGGGGGGTTCGGGGGGGCAACGGGGGGGGTTCGGGGGGGTTCGGGGTCACCGGGACCGCCCCGGGACTGCCGCGATAGCCCCGCGTTAACGGCGAGTTAATTTAATTAATTAATTAGGTTTAAGTTAATTAAAAAGTCAGTTAAGCTAACTAACTCACTAACTGTGGGGAGGGGGCTCGGGGTCACCAGAACACCCCCGGGATTATCGTGACAGCCACGACAGCCCCGCGTTAACGGTGGGTTAATTTAATTAATTAATGAAGTTAAAATTAATTTAGACATTAATTAAGCTAACTCATTAATTGCGGGGAGGGGCGCAGGGCGTCAGCGGGACCCCCCCTTTCCCCCTCATTTTTTTCCTGAACTATTGCAACAATCGCGATAACTGGTGAGTTAATTTAATTAATTAATTAGGTTTAAGTTAATTAAAAAGTCAGTTAAGCTAACTAACTCATTAACTGCGGGGAGGGGCCGCGGGGCGTCACCGGGACCCCCCCGCCCTCATTTTGGCCTCGAGTATCACGACAATCGCGACATCCCCCTCATTAACTGCTGAGTTAATTTAATTAATTCAGGTAATTCAGTTAAAATTAATGAAGTTAAAAAGTTAATTACGCTAACTAATTCATTAACTGCAGCGAGGGGACGTCACCGGGACCCCCCCGCCCTCATTTTCTCCTGAAGTATCGCGACGATCGCGACATCCCCTCATTAACTGATAAGTTAATTAATTAATTCAGTTAAAATTAATTCAGTTAGAAAGTCAATTAAGCTAATTAACTCATTAACCGCGGGGAGAGGCCGCGGGACGTCACCGGGACCCCCCCTTTTCCCCCCTCACTTTCTCCTCGACTATCGCGACATCCCCGAGGGCTCCCGGAGAGCTCCGGAGCCGCCTCCCGGTGCCGCCCCCCACCGCTCCCGGTGCCGCCCCCCCGCTCCCGGTGCCCCGGTGCCGCCCCCCCCCGCTCCCGGTGCCCCCCCCGCACCTTCTCCTTGTCCATCACGACTGTCGCGACATCGCCGAAGGCGCGGAAGTGCTGCCGCAGCCGCGCGGCCTCGGTGCCCCGGGGGAAGCCGCTCACGAAGAGGCTCCGCAGCTCCTGATCGCGGCGCTCGGCCCGCAGCTCCCGCAGCCGCCGGTGCCGCTTCCCGGCCAGGTGCGACCGCAGGCTGGGGCCTGGGGAGGGGGGGACAACCGGCGGGGGGGGGGTTACCGGTACCGGGAGAGCCCCCCCACCCGGGAGAGCCCCCCCCCGGGCCCGGTGAGGGGTCGCGGAGCAGCGCCGGGGGCCTCACTCACGGTTGGCGGCGGTGATCTGGCACAGGCGGCAGCGGAAGCCGCCCCGGTGTAGCGGCTCCACGTCGGGGTCGGTGGCCGGGTCCGTTACCGGTAGCGGGTCCGGCACCGACAGCGGGTCCGTTACCGGCTCGTGGCCGGGCTCCGTCACGGGCTCGGGGCCCGGGTCCATTCCGGGGTCCGGGCCCGGCCCCGGTTCCATGGCGGCTCCCGGTTCCCGCGCCCGTCCCTCAGCCGCTTCCGCCGGAAATGGTCCGTCCCCCTCCCGCTCCCCCATGCGCGATCCGTCCCTCACGCTTTTCCCCCCTGCCCGAAACGCCTCCCTCACGACACAAAGGTTCCGCCCGGTGCCCCCCCGGTATCCCCGGGTTCCCACCCCCCCTTCCCCGCCCCCCTCCCGCTCCCGCCGCCGCCGCTTTTGGCTCCCGCTGAAGAAAAAACTCATCGCGTTTATTTCCTGTCGCTACAGAACCGGGACAGCCCGAGATACAAAACCGGGGGCGTCGCTCCACGTACAAAAGGGGCCCGCGGGGGGGGGGGGGGGGGGGGGGGGGGGCGAGGGGGGGAATTTGGGGATGGGGGGAGGGGTGAGAAAGGACAGAGAGGGGGGGGAGGGGGCACCGCAACCACCCCCTCCCCAACTTCCCCCCCTCCACTCCCCCCCCCGCCCCAGAGCGAGTTTTTCTATGGAAATAAAAAAAATACAAAAGGGGCCGGGCCGGGCGGGGGCCGGGCCGGGCCGGGGGGGGGCCGGGGGTCAGTCCTCGAGCACGATGGGCTCCGAGGTGCTGGCGGGGTGGGGGGGGGCGGCGGGGGGGGTCGCCAGGGCCCCCCCCGGCCGCAGGGGCAGCCCCGCTTTCACCTTGAGGGGGAGGTTGGGGCGCCGGGCGGCCCGGCGCAGCTCCAGGTGCGTCAGCGCCTTCCGCAGCGCCCTGCGCGGGGGGGGGGGAGAGGAAATTTGGGGAGGGGGGTGGGGGGTTACCCCATGGAGCCCCCGAAATCCCACTGGGATCGCCCACCCCTCACCCTCGGTTTGTGTGGGGTTCCCAGCTCGGACCCCCACCCACCCCGAGTTCATCCCACACGGGGCGGAGCGTTCGTGGGGGCTGCGGAGAGCAGCGGGGTCGGGACCCCCCCCCAGAGCCCTTCGGGACCCCCAGAACCCCTCGGGACCCCCCCCAGAGCCCCCCAGGCCCCCCAGAGACCCCCAGAGCCTCCCCAGAGACCCCCAGGACCCCCAGAGCCCCCCAGGACCCCCAGAGCCCCCCAGAGCCTCCGAGACCCCCAGAGCCCGGGACCCCCAGAACCCCTCATGATGCCCCCCAGAGCCCCCCAAACCTCCCGTACCGCGCCAGAGCACCCCCAGGTTCGGGACCCCCCCAGACCCCCTCAGAGCCCCCAGCCCCGCCCGTACCGCGTGTCCTTGGTGGCCACGAACACCCAGAGGTTCGGGACCCCCCCAGACCCCCCGAACCCCCCATACCGGGTGTCCTTGGTGGCCATGAACACCACGGGGTTGGGGACACCCCCAGACCCCCTCAGACCCCCCAAACCCACCCGTAGCGGTGGCCACGAACACCCAGAGGTTCGGGACCCCCCCAGACCCCCCCAGCCCCTCCCCCCATACCGTGTGTCCTTGGTGGCCACGCCCAGAGGTTCGGGACCCCCCCAGACCCCCCCAGACCCCCCATACCGTGTGTCCTTTGTGGCTGAACACCACGGGGTTGGGGACACCCCCAGACCCCCTGGGACCCCCCCAGACCCCCCCAGCCCCCCCGTACCGCGTGTCCTTGGTGGCCACGAACACCACGGGGTTGGGGGCGTCCGCCGGGTTCAGTTTCTGCCGTTTGGTGCCGGGGGGGGGCGCGGGGCGCAGCGCGGCCGCCAGGGGGCGCCCGTTGGCCGAGAAGGGCAGCGCCGCGGGCCCGACCTGCGCGGGAGCGTCAGGCCCCGCCCCCCGCCCGCGCGGCCAATCACAGCGCGCCGCGGGCTGCCGCTCACTGCCGGCCCCGCCCACAGAGCCACACCCCTATTTCCCGCCCTGTCAATCACCCCCGGAACCTGTCAATCACTCCCCTGTCAATCATCCCCAAATTGCCCTTTCGCCTCTCTCACCGCTCTGTCAATCACCCCAGCCCCTGTCAATCACCTCAGACCCCTGTCAATCACCTCAGACCCCTGTCAATCACCTCAGACCCCACCCCCACAGGCAGCACCCCCGTCAATCAATCCCAAACTGCCCTTTCCCCTCCCTCACCCCCCTGTCAATCACCCCACTCCCTGTCAATCACCCCCTGTCAATCACCCCGTCCCTGTCAATCACCCCACTCCCTGTCAATCACCCCCCTGTCAATCACCCCACTCCCTGTCAATCACCCCCTGTCCATCACCCCAGCCCCTGTCAATCACTGCCATTTCCCCGTCAATCAACCCCGTGTCAATCACCCCAGCCCCCGTCAATCAATCCCAAATTGCCCTTTCCCCTCCCTCACCCCCCTGTCCATCACCCCCCACCCCCATCACTGACCCCCAGCCCCCTCCCCACCCCCCCCCAGCCCCGTACCCTCATCCGGGGGGGCCGGTGGCCGTCGCCCCCCCCCTCGTAGCCCCTCTTGCCCCCCAGCCCCGCCAGCCCCCGGCTCTGGCTCAGCTGGTTCCTGTTGATCGGGGTCTTGGTGCCTCGGGGGGTCTTGGGCTTCTGGGGGGCTTGTGCCGCTGGGGTGGGGGCGAGGGGGGGGGGTCAGGGATGTGCGGGGTCCCCCCCAGTTCCCAAAATCCAGCCCTGGGATCCTCCAAACCCCTCCCCAGCCCCAGGGACCCCCCCGTCCTGTATCCCCCAGCCCCTGGGACCCCTCAAACCCTTCCTCCAGCCCCTCCCCCCAGCCCTAGGACCCCCCAAACTCCTCCCCCAGCCCAGGGACCCCCTCTCCTGTCCCCCCCACCCCCAGGACCCCCCCAAAACCCCCTCCCCCAGCCCTGGGATGCCCCAAACCCCCTCCCCCAGCCCCCCCCAGCCCTGGGGACACCCCCAAACCCCCTCCCCCAGCCCTGGGACCCCCCAAAAGCCCCTCCCCACTCCCAGGACCCCCTCAAGCCCCCTCTCTCACCCCAAGGACCCCCCCAAAACCCCTCCCCACCCCCAAGGACCCCCCCAAAAGCCCCTCCCCACCCCCAGGAGCCCCCCAAGCCCCCTCCCCACCCCAAGGACCCCCCCAAAAGCCCCTCCCCACCCCCAGGACCCCCCCTCACCCAGCTCCTTGACGATGGCGGCGAGGGGCAGCCGGGTCAGAGGGTGAATCTTCAGCGGGGCCTTGGCGGCCTTGGGCAGCCGGATGGAGCCTGGGGGGGTGGGGCAGGGCTCAGACCCCCCCTCACCCTCGGCACAGAGTGGGGAGGGGTCCCGAGACCCCCCCTTATCCATCCCCCCCCCCGCTCGGCCATGGCAGGGGTCCCAAACCCCATTTACAGCCCAGTTTTCCCCGTTTTCCCTCCCAAATTCGGCTCATGCTTGGCTTGGTGGGGGTGTAGGGGTCCCAAACACCCCCAAAACCCCCCCAAAACCCCCCCAAAATCTCACTCACACTCGGCCTTGATGGTGTTGGTGTTGATGGGAATCCCATACAGCCCCCCACATTCCCATCTGTTCCCCCAAACCCCGCTCACACTCAGCGTTGATGACGCTGACGATTTGGGGTCCCATACATCCCCCAAACCCCCCCCAAATTCCCAATTTTTCCCTCCAAACCCCCATTTCCACCCCCCAAACCCCTCTCACACTCGGCTTTGATGGCGTTGGCGTTGATGGGGGTCCCACACACACCCCACACACCCCATACACCCCTCACACCCCTCTCACACTCGGCCTTGATGGCGTTGGCGTTGATGGGGGTCCCACACACACCCCATACACCCCCAAACCCCATTTCTCCCCCCAAACCCCTCTCACACTCGGCTTTGATGGCGTTGGCATTGATGGGCGCGTAGGGACCCCACACACCCCACACACACCCCATACACCCCCACACACACCCCATACACCCCTCACACCCCTCTCACACTCGGCCTTGATGGCGTTGGCGTTGATGGGCGCGTAGGGACCCCATACACCCCCAAACCCCATTTTTTCACCCCCAAACCCCCATTTCTCCCCCCCACCCCCCTCTCACACTCAGCCTCGATGGCGTTGGCGTTGATGGGCGCGTAGGGGTCCCAGGGGTCCCACACACCCCCCATACACACCCCAAACCCCTCTCACACTCAGCCTTGACAGCATTTCTGTTGATAGGGGTCCCATACAGCCCCCAAACCCCCATTTCTCCCCCCCAAACCCCCCCACCCCCCTCTCACACTTGGCCTTGATGGCGTTGGCGTTGATGGGGGTCCCATACACCCCAAACCCCCATATTTTCCCCCCAAACCCCTCTCACACTCGGCTTTGATGGCGTTGGCGTTGATGGGCGCGTAGGGATCCCATACACCCCCAAACCCCCATTTCTCCCCCCCAAACCCCCATATTTTCCCCCCAAACCCCTCTCACACTCGGCCTTGATGGCGTTGGCGTTGATGGCGGTCCCACACACCCCACACACCCATACACCCCCCAAACTCCCATTTCTCCCCCCCACACCCCTCTCACACTCGGCCTTGATGGCGTTGGCGTTGATGGGCGCGTAGGGATCCCATACACCCCCAAACCCCATTTTTTCACCCCCAAACCCCATTTTTTCACCCCCCCAAACCCCTCTCACACTCAGCCTTGATGGCGTTGGCGTTGATGGGCGCGTAGGGACCCCATACACCCCCAAACCCCATTTTTTCACCCCCAAACCCCCATTTCACCCCCCCAAACCCCCCTCACACTCAGCCTTGATGGCGTTGGCGTTGATGGGCGCGTAGGGGTCCCAGGGGTCCCACACACACCCCATACAGCCCCCAAACCCCATTTTTTCACCCCCACCCCCCTCTCACACTCGGCCTTGATGGCGTTGGCGTTGATGGGCGCGTAGGGCCGGCGGGCAGCGCGCCGGGGCTGCAGCACGTCGCGGCACAGGCGGCGCGAGAGGCGCGTCAGGCGCGTGGTCTGCAGCAGGAACGTCTGCCGGTTCTTGGCCAGCAGCTTGGCCCGGCTGGCGCTCGTCGTGTACGGGGACAGCGACTGCGCCTCGGGCCGGGACAGGTGGCCTCGGGAGTGGGGTTCCTGCGAAGTTATGGGGGTCACAGAGGGGTTAGAAAGGGTCCCAGGGGGGTCTGCAACCCCAAAACCCCACCAAAAACCTCACAAACCCCACCAAAAACCACCCCAGAGCACCCTGTGTCAGTGTACGGGGACAGCGACTGAGCCTCGGGCCGGGACAGGAGGCCCCGGGAGTGGGGTTCCTGCGAAGTTATGGGGGTCACAGAGGGGTTAGAGAAGGTCCCAGGGGGGTCTGCACCCCCAAAATCACCCCCAAAACCCCACCAGAACACCCTGTGTCGGTGTACGGGGACAGGGATTGAGCCTTGGGCCAGGACAGGTGGCCCCGGGAGTGCAGCTCCTGCGAAATCGGGGGGGTCAGGGGGGTCCCAGAGGGGTTACAGAGGGTCCTAAGGGGGTCCCAGGGGGGTCTGCAACCCCAAAACCCCACCAAAAACCTCACAAACACCACCAAAAACCACCCCAGAGCACCCTGTGTCAGTGTACAGGGACAGCGACTGCGCCTCGGGCCAGGGACAGGTGGCCCCAGGAGTGGGGTTCCTGCGAAATTATGGGGGTCACAGAGGGGTTAGAGAAGGTCCCAGGGGGGTCTGCACCCCCAAAATCACCCCCAAAACCACACCAGAACACCCTGTGTCAGTGTACGGGGACAGTGACTGAGCCTCGGGCTGGGACAGGTGGCCCCAGGAGTGGGGTTCCTGCGAAATTATGGGGGTCACAGAGGGGTTACAGAGGGTCCTAGGGGGGTCCCAGGGGGCTCTACACCCCCCAAACCCCACCAAAAACCTCACAAATCCCACCAAAAACCATCCCAGAACACCCTGTGTTGGTGTATGGGGACCCCAGGATTGGGGCTCCTGGGAAATCGTGGGGGCCAGGGGGGTCCCAGGGGGGTCTGCACCCCCAAAATCACCCCAAAACCCCACCAAAAACCACCCCGTGTTGGTGTATGGGGACAGGTGACCCTGGGATTGGGGTTCCTGTGAAATCTGGGGGGCTCAGGGGGGTCCCACAGGAAATTCAGGAGCTCTTAGAGGGGTTTGGGGGCTCTAAAGGGAGCTGGGGGGACTCTAAAGGGGGTTTAGGGGGGTTTGAGGGGGTCTAAAGGGGGTTTAGGAGAGCCCAAAGGGGGTTTGGGGGGCTCTAAGGTGAGTCTGGGGGCTCTTAAGGGGTTTTAGGAAGCTCTAAGGGGGGTTTGGGGTGTCCTGGGGGAAACTGGAGGGCCCTAAGTGGAATTTGGGGCATCCCAGGAGATTTTGGGACGTCCCTAGGTAGAATTTGTGGGTCTGGGGGGTTTTGAGACGTCCCTAAGTGGAATTTGGGGTGCCCCAGGGGGTTTTGGGATTCCCTAAGTGGAATTTGGGGTCTGGGGGTTTTGGGATGCCCCTAAGTGGAATTTGGGGGTCTGGGGGGTTTTGGGATGCCCATCTGAGGGATTTGGGGTCTGGGGGGTTTTGGGACGTCCCTAAGTGGAATTTGGGGTGCCCAGGGGGTTTTGGGACGTCCCTAAGTGGAATTTGGGGGCGGGGGTTTTGGGATGCCCCTGAGGAATTGGGGGTCTGGGGGTTTTGGGGTCCCTGAGCAGATTGGGTCGGGGTTTTGGACGTCCCTAAGTGGAATTTGGGGTGCCCAGGGGGTTTTGGGACGCCCTGAGAATTTGGGGGTCTGGGGGGTTTTGAGACGTCCCTAAGTGGAATTTGGGGTGTCCCAGGAGGTTTTGGGATGCCCCTAAGCGGAATTTGGGGGTCTGGGGGGTTTTGGGACACCCCTAAGCAGAATTTGGGGGTCTGGGGGCTCACCGAGGCGCTGCGGGTCACCCCCTCCAGCTGGGTGGGGGTCTTGAGCCCCCCGTATTTCTTCCAGTAGATCCAGCACGAGGCACAGAGGCGGCACTGCATGTTGGGGGGGCCCCAGGCGTACCACTGGGGGGACTGGGACGCTGTGGGGGGGCAACTGGGGCTTACTGGGAGGACTGGGATGCTCAGGAACAACCCAGGGACCCTCCAAACCCCCCCAAAATTCCCCCCCACAAACCTCATCCCAGAAGCCTTCAAAATGCCTCAGGGAGCCCCTTCTGGAACACCCCAAATCCCTGCTCCCCAAACCCCAGAGACCCCCAAAGACCTCAGGGACTCCCCCAGGACCCCCTGAAGCCCCCCCCGGAGCTCCCCAAACCCCCAGCAGCCCCCCAGGACCCCCCCAGGCCGCACTGACTGTGGCAGCTCTCGCAGCTCAGCCCCTTCTGGAACCCCCCAAATCCCTGCTCCCCAAACCCCAAAGACCCCCAAAGACCCCAGGGACCCCCCCAAACCCCCAGGACCCCCAGGGACCCCCCCAGGCCCCCCCAGGCCGCACTGACTGTGGCAGCTCTCGCAGCTCAGCCCCTTCTGGAAGCCGGCCCCGTTGACACCGGGTTTGGAGCCCACCGAGATGATCTGGTTGGGGTTGGGTTTGGTGCTGCAGGAAAAGGGGCAGGGGGTCAGGGGGGGTTTTGGGGAGGGTCGGGGGGGGTCCCCTGTGCCCCCCCGGGCCCGGCAGGGGGTCCCCAGAGCCCCCCACTCACTAGGTGGGGATGTAGACTTGCTTCAGTTTGCTGTCGGCCTCGGCCGCCTTCAGCCTCTTCTGCGAGCAGGGAAAGGGTCACAAGGGGCACTGAGACCCCCCAAAAAACCCCACAGACCCCCGGAACCACCCCCAAATCAGCCCCCTGGAACCCCCCAAAGCAGCTCCCCAAAACCACCCCCAAAACCCCAACAGCTCCCCTGGAACTGGCCCCAAATCATCCCCCTAAACCCCAATACCACCCCCCAAACCCCTTTATCAGCCCCCCAAACCCCCTCATAACCCCCCAAACCCCAAAATCATCCCCCCAAACCCCAAAATCAGCCCCCCAAACCCCAATACCACCCCCCAAAACCCCTTTATCAGCCTTTAAACTCCCTTATCAGCCCCCCAAACCCCCTCGTAACCCCCCAAACCCCAAAATCAGCCCCCCAAACCCCAATACCAGCCCCTAAACCCCAATACCACCCCCCAAACTCCCTTATCAGCCCCTCAAACCCTCTCATAACCTCAATACCACCCCCCCACACCCCCTTTTCAGCCCCCCAAACCCCAATACCACCCCCCAAACCCCAAAATCAGCCCCCCAAACCCCAATACCACCCCCTTTTCAGCCCCCCAAACCCCAATACCACCCCCTTATCAGCCCCCAACCCCAATACCACCCCCTCTCACCCCCCAAACCCCAATACCACCCCCTTATCAGCCCCCAAACCCCCTTTTCAGCCCCCCCAAACCCCAATAGCACCCCCCTTGCCCCCAGCACCTGCTGGATGTAGCGGTCAGTGGTTTTCCACATGTAGTAGAACTGGACGATGCTGGCCAGGGACTTCCAGGGCAGCTGCGGGCACCGAACCCTGAGCTCGGGCTGGGGAGGGGTCCCTGAACCCCCCCCCTCCCCATCCCCCCAAAAAAGGGGCCTCCCCCACTCACAAAGTCCTGCCGGATGTCGTTGAAGTCCTTGCCGTACTTCTCCAGGGCCTCCTCGAAGAGCATGGCCTCGGATGCTGACCACTCCTCCATCTCATCCCGGCACAGCACCGGCCCCCCCTGCGGCACCAGCGTGGCCATGGCCCGCGCCAGGTCGTAGCCGTTCCTCTGCAGCGTGTCCATGGCGTGGAACTGGGGAAATGGGGGTACTGGGGTGTACTGGGAGCACTGGGAGGCACTGGGGGGCACTGGGAGGGCTCTAACGGGGGGTTTGGGGCAGGTTTGGGCCCCCCCTGCGGCACCAGCGTGGCCATGGCCCGCGCCAGGTCGTAGCCGTTCCTCTGCAGCGTGTCCATGGCGTGGAACTGGGGAAATGGGGGGTACTGGGGGCACTGGGGGGCACTGGGAGGCACTGGGGGGCACTGGGAGGGCTCTAACGGGGGGTTTGGGGAGGTTTGGGGCCCCCCCCGAGGCACCAGCGTGGCCATGGCCCGCGCCAGGTCGTAGCCGTTCCTCTGCAGCGTGTCCATGGTGTGGAACTGGGGGAACGGGGGGTACTGGGGGCACTGGGAGGCACTGGGGGGAACTGGGAGGGCTCTAACAGGGGGTTTGGGGCAGGTTTGGGGCAGGTTTGGGGGTCCCTCTGCGGCACCAGCGTGGCCATGGCCCGTGCCAGGTCGTAGCCGTTCCTCTGCAGCGTGTCCATGGCGTGGAACTGGGGGAACGGGGGGTACTGGGGGCACTGGGAGGCACTGGGAGGGAGTTTGGGGCAGGTTTGGGGGGTTTGGGGCAGGTTTGGGGCAAGTTTGGGGGTCCCAGAGCCCCCCAGATCGTAGCTGTTCCTCTACAGCACGTCCATGGCGTGGAACTGGGGGAATGGGGGGTAATGGGGGCACTGGGAGGCACTGGGGGGCACTGGGAGGGCTCTAAAGAAGTCCTGGGGTGTCTGAAGGAGATTTGGAGAGGATCTGGGGGCTCCAGGGAGGATTTGGGGTATCCCAGGAGAGAACTGAGCTGATTTAGGGGCAGTCCTGGGTGGCCCTAAGGAGAGCCAGGGGAGCTGAGAGGGTCTCAGGTGCTTTTGGGGGGTCCCAATGGGAAACAGGGGGGCTCTAAGGAAATTTTGGGGTATCCCAGTGCAAAATGGGAGGATCTTGGGTGCTTTTGCGGTATCCCAGTGGGAAATAGGGGCTCTAAGAAAATTTTGGGGTGTCCCAGTGCAAAATGGGGAGGCTTTAAGGAATTTTGGGGTGCCCCAATGAGAAATGGGGGGGCTCTAAGGAAGTTTTGGGGTGTCCCAGTGCAAAATGGGGAGGCTTTAAAGAACTTTGAGGTGCCCCAATGAAAAATGGGGGCCCTAAGGAAGCTTTGGGGTACCACAGTGGGAAATGGGGGCTCTAAGGGAGTTTTGGGGTGTCCCAATGGGAAACACGATTCTCTAAGAAAGTTTTGGGGTGTCCCAGTGCGAAATAGGGAGGCTTTAAAGAATTTTGGGGTGCCCCAATGGGAAACAGGATGCTCTAAGGAAGTTCTGGGGTGCCCCAGGGGGAATGGGAGGGGCTTTAAGGAAGTTTTGGGGTGCCCCAATGGGAAATGGGGGGGCTCTAAGGGAGTTTTGGGGTACCCCAATGGGAAAGGGGGGGGCTCTAAGGGAGTTTTGGGATGCCCTGGGGGGAATGGGGGGGTTTAAGGAAGCTTTGGGGTGCCCCAATGGGAAATGGGGGGGCTCTAAGGGAGTTTTGGGGTGCCCCGGGGGGAATGGGGGGGTTTAAGGAAGTTTTGGGGTGCCCCAATGGGAAATGGGGGGGCTCTAAGGGAGTTTTGGGGTGCCCCGGGGAGAATGGGAGGGGGTTTAAGGAAGTTCTGGGGTACCCCAATGGGAAAGGGGGGGGCTCTAAGGAAGTTCTGGGGTGCCCCGGGGAGAATGGGGGGGGGTTTAAGGAAGTTTTGGGGTGCCCCAATGGATAATGGGGGGGCTCTAAGGAAGTTCTGGGGTGCCCCGGGGAGAATGGGGGGGTTTAAGGAAGCTTTGGGGTGCCCTAATGGGAAATGGGGGGGCTCTAAGGGAGTTCTGGGGTGCCCCGGGGGGAATGGGGGGGTTTAAGGAAGTTTTGGGGTGCCCCAATGGGAAACAGGATGCTCTAAGGAGTTCTGGGGTACCCCAATGGGAAAGGGGGGGGGTTTAAGGGAGTTTTGGGGTGCCCCGGGGGGCTCGGGACCCCCCCTCACCAGGGTGATGTCGCGGGAGGCGGCGGCGGCGCTCATGTGCAGGCTGGGCTGGCGGATGGAGCTGCTGCAGTCCAGTGCCCGGGCAAACGTCCCCACGGCCCTGGGGGGGGACACGGGGGGGGTCACGGGGGTCCCCTCAATCCCCACGACCCCTCCCCAGCCCTCCCAGTTGCCCCCTCACCGAGCCACCACCAGGAACTGGTCGATTTGCCGGTCGGTCAGGGGGTTGTCGGGGTCCCACACCTTCATCTCCATCTTCTGCTGGTTCCGGTTGTCCGACTCACCTGGGGAGGGGGTGGGATTGGGGAGGGGGCTCGGCTCTCAGCGTGACCCCCTCCCCAATCGATCCTACACCCCCCCAGGACCCCCCAAACCTTCAGCCAGGCGCTCGGGGATCTCGGCCTGGTACTTGCAGCCCACCCTGATCTCGCCCTGGTCGGCCAGCAGCGTTTTCTGCACGGGGTCGAACACCAGCGAGTAGAAGAAACAATCCTGTGGGGAGGGGGGTGCATTGAGGGGAGGGGGCTCAGCGGGGTGGGGAGGGGGCTCAGCAGGGTGAGCAGACCCCCCCCAAACCACCCCCCCAGCCTCATTTTTGGGGCTCTCAGAGCTCACCTCCTTCTCCAGGTACTGCCCCAGGATGTCGGTCTCGTTGAGCAGCGTCACGCTGCACTTCCCCCTGGGGGAGGCAATTGTGGGCTGGGGGTCACCCCGAGCCCCCTCCCCACTCACAGGATACCCCCCCAGACCCTTCCCCAGCTCCCCCAGCCCCCTTTTTGCCCCCCCCTGTACCGGATGTGGGTGGCTGGCAGCGACTCGAACTGGCGGGACAGGAACAGCTCCCGGTGCTTGAGCTGGTGCCGCTGCTGCTCCGTCATCGGCGGCTGCTTCGACTCCTCCTCGAACTCGCCTGGGGGGGCCGCGGGAGGAGGAGGGAGGGGGGGGTCACACGGGGGTGTCCCCCCCGCCCCCCAAAATCCAGCTGGGAGAGCCATTGTTCTCCCAAAAAAAAAAAAAAACCACCAAAAAAAACCCCCGGCGTTTTGGCAGCGGCCCCAGGGGTGGGGGAGGGGAGGGAGGGGGAGGGGGCGTGGGAGGCTGGGTGGGGGTGGGGGTGGGGACACCCCAGGAAGGGCAGGACCCCTCCAGTTTGATGAGGGAGGGGTTGGGGTTCAGTCCTTCCCCCCTATCCTGCACCAGAGTGCAGCTGGGACCCCCCCAAAATGGACAAAACCCCCCCCAAAATGGGCAAAACCCCCCCCAAAATCACCCCGAGGGGCGTGGGGATGAACAGAGCACCTCCAACCCCCCCCCCCCCCGAATTTGGGGTGCTGCTTTGGGAGGGGATCCCCCAAAATCTCCCCAAAAACCTCCAAAATCTCCCCAAACCCCCCCCCAAACCCCTGAACCCCAAAGCAGAACCAACACAAAGAAAGAATCTGCCCCCCACCCTCCCCAAAACCCCTCAAAATCTCCCCAAAACCCCCCAAACCCCCACTCACGGGCGCTGCTGCTGGCCAGGCTGTTAAAGCTGCCCCCCACCCTCTCTAAAACCCCCCGAAGTCCCCCAAAAGCCCCCTAAAACCCTGCTCACAGGCGCTGCTGTTATCCAGGCTGTTGAGGCTGCCCCCCACCCTCTCCAAAACCCCCCAAAACCCCCCAAAACCCCCCCAAAAACCCCGCTCACGGGCGTTGCTGTCGGCCAGGCTGTTGAAGCTGCCCCCCACCCTCTCTAAAACCCGCCAAAGTCCCCCAAAAGCCCCCTAAACCCCCCTAAAGCCCTGCTCACGGGCACTGCTGTCAGCCTGGCTGTTAAAGCTACCCCCCACCCTCTCTGAAGTCCCCCAAAAACCCCCAAAACCCCCTCAAAACCCCCCCCAAAACCCCCCCAAAGCCCCACTCACGGGCGTTGCTGTCGGCCTGGCTGTTAAAGCTGACCCCACTCTCTCTAAAACCCCCCAAACCCCCCCAAAATCCCCCCAAAACCCCACTCACGGGCACTGCTGTCAGCCTGGCTGTTGAAGTTGCCTCCCACCCTCTCTGAACTCCCCCAAAAACCCCCAAAACCCCCTCAAAACCCCCCCAAACCCCCACTCACGGGCGTTGCTGTCGGCCTGGCTGTTAAAGCTACCCCCCACCCTCTCTGAACTCCCCCAAAAACCCCCAAAACCCCCTCAAAACCCCCCCAAAACCCCCCCAAAGCCCCACTCACGGGCGTTGCTGCGGCCTGGCTGTTTAAAGCTGCCCCCCCACCCCTCTCTAAAACCCCCAAACCCCCCCAAAAATCCCCCCCAAAACCCCACTCATGGGCATTGCTGTCGGCCTGGCTGTTAAAGCTACCCCCCACCCTCTCTGAAGTCCCCCAAAAACCCCCAAAACCCCCTCAAAACCCTCCCCAAACCCCCCCAAAGCCCCACTCACGGGCGTTGCTGTCGGCCAGGCTGTTGAGGCTGCTGGAGATGTCGCGCCTCCGGAACAAACAAACCACTTTGGCCTCCACGTTGCCATTGGCCGTCTGTGGGGGGGGGGGGGTCACAGAGGGTCAAGGGGAGCCCCCCCAGGCGTGGGGACCCCCCCCCCAAAGAAAGGAAAAGGGGGTGGGGGGTCTCACCTTGTTGAGCTCCTCGATGCGCCGCACCAGGTAGGGGTTGCTGGAGGAGTTCTCGAAGTAGACGTAGTCTGGGGGAAGGAAAAATTGGGGAGGGGGGGTCATGAAGGGGAAAAAAAACCCTCCTCAAAATCCCTTTTCTTGCCCGTCTCCCTTCTCTCCCCCCCACAAAAAAATTTGGGGGTGCCCCCCCCTCATAGATGCAGCCCCCCCCCCCATTATAGACCAGGCCCTCCCCTCACAGATGGGGAAGGCAAGACCCTCACCCACCCCCCCCCCCAAAAAATGTGGGGGTTCCCCCTCCTGGGGTCCCCATTCTCTCTCTCATCCAAGAGCCCCCTCCCCTTTTTCCCTTTAGATTATTTTTTTGGGGGGGGTCTCCCACCTCCGAGCCTCAGGAATTGGGGTTTCCCCCCCCCATAGACCCCCAAATCCCCTCACGACACCCCCTCCCCCCGTCCTCTCACAGAGCCCCCCCTAAACCCCTCACGAACCCCCCAAATTCCCTCATGGGACCCCCCCCCTTAATCCCCCCTCAAATTCCCTCAAAGAACGCCCGAATTCCCTCACGGGACCCCCCCACACACACTTTTTGGGACCCCCCTTCCTCTCACAGACCCCCAGATCCCCTCACGGGACCCCCCCTCCTTTCCGGAACCCCCCAAATCCCCTCACGGGACCCCCAAATCTCCTCATAGGACCCTTCTCCCCTTTCTGAGACCCCCCAAATTCCCTCACAGGACCCCCCCTCCTTTTCGAGACCCTCAAAACCCCTCACGACCCCCCCCCTCCCTTTCCGGGACTCCCCTCCCCTCCCAGACCCCCCCTTTTTGTTGTGGGACCCCCACTCTTCTCACGCCTCCCCCTTTTCGGGACCCCTCTCTCCTCACAGAGCCCCCCTTAACCCCTCATGGAGCCCCCCCAACTCCCCTCACGGGCCTCCCCGCGCCTCACGGAACCCCCAAACCCCCTCACAGACCTCCCCGCTTTCCGGGACCCCCCAAATCCCCTCAGGGCCCCCCCCCCCGACCCTTCCTGCCGTCCCTCCCGGCCCCGTCCCGGCTCCCCGCGGCCCCCGGCCCGCTCACCGCCGACGCGGTACATGTTGGCCGCCATGGCCGCTCGCTCGGCCGCGCTACCCCCGGGCCCGGCCCCGGCCGCGCTTCATCGCCGCTCCCGCCGCCTCCGCGCCGGCACGGCCGGTTCGGAGCCCTTCGGGCACCTCCGGAGCGGCTTCGGGCACCTCCGGAGAGGCTTCGGGCACCTCCGGAGAGGCTTCGGGCGCTCCCGGAAAAGTTCGGGAACCTCCGGCACGGCCTCTCGGGCACCTCCGGAGAATGTTCGGGCACCTCCGGAGCCTCTCGGGCACTTCCGGAGCCGCTCGGTCATTCCCGGCACGATCTCGGCGCCGCCTCGGGCGCTTCCGGAGCGGCTTCGTCACTTTTCGGAGAAGCCTCGGCTTAACCTCGTGTCTTTCCGCCACTCTTCGGCTACCCCCTCGTCTCTTTCCGGAAGGCGCTCGGCCAGTTCCGCCCGCACCGGAAAAGCCTCGAAGGCGGCGGCGGAGGAGGAGGAAAAGAACCCGGGGCGCTTCCGGGAAACGGCGGCGACCACAACAACAACAACCAGCGAGACCCCAACCCTGACCCCCCATAAAGGCTTTATTGAGGCCCTCTCACAGTGTGCAGCGCGAAAACGCGGGGCGGGGGGAGGAGGAGAAAAGTTCACTTCCCCCTCCCTCCCCATCCCCACACTCTTTGGTCCCAGGAAAGGGGAAAAGGGAAGAGGAAGCAGCGAGGAGGAGGAGGAGGAGGAGGAAGCATGGCGGGGCTCAGCGCGGCTCGCCGGGCAGCACCCGCCACTGGAAGACGCTCGTGTCCTTCCCGCCCAGCGACACCAGGTGCGCGTCGTCGTGCGTGAAGCGCACGTTGGTCACGTGGCTGCCGTGCCCGCCGTACACGTGACTGGGCGCCTGAGGGGACACGTGACATGGGGGGAGTCACGTGTGAGGGCACGTGCGGCGTTGGGGACCCCCCCCCCCCTTTCCCAAAAACGCAACTTGGGTTTGGGAGTGCGGACCCCCAAAATCGAGGTCTGAGATGCTCCAAAACCCCAAAATTGGGGTCTGGACCCCTCAAAACTCCCAAAATTGGGGTCTGGACCCCCCAAAACTCCCAAAATTGGGGTCTGGACCCCCTCTGGATGCCAAAAATCGGGGTCTGAGATGCCCCAAAATCTCCAAAATTGGGGTCTGAGATGCCCCAAAACTCCCAAAACTGGGGTCTGAGGTGCCCAAAAACCTCCAAAATCGAGGTCTGAGATTCTCCAAAATTGGGGTCTGAGATGCCCCAAACCCACCAAAATTGGGGTCTGGACCCCCCCATGTGCCAAAAATTGGGGTCTGAGATGCCCCAAAACCCCCAAAATTGGGGTCTGGACCCCCTCTGGATGCCAAAAATCGGGATCTGAGATGCCCCAAAATCTGCAAAATCGAGGTCTGAAATGCCCCAAAATCTCCAAAATTGGTGTCTGAGATGCCCCAAAACTCCCAAAATCGGGGTCTGAGATGCCCCAAAACTCCCAAAATCGGGGTCCGAGATGCCCCAAAATCTCCAAAATTGGGGTCTGAGATGCCCCAAAACCCCCAAAATTGGGGTCTGGACCCCCCCTGTGTGCCAAAAATTGGGATCTGAGATGCCCCAAAACTGCCAAAGTTGGGGTCAGGACCCCCTCTGGATGCCAAAAATTGGGGTCTGAGATGCCCCAAAACCCCCGAAATTGGGGTCTGAGACCGCCCCAAAACTCCCAAAATTGGGGTTGGTTTGCGGTCTGAGATGCCCCAAAACCCCCAAAATTGGGGTCAGGACCCCCCCGATTCCCCAAAATACCCCTTCATGAGTCTGGACCCCAAAAACTGGGGTCTGAGATGTCCCAAAACCCCCCAAATTGGGGTCTGGGACCCTCTGATCCCCCAAAATACACCCCCCCCCCCCGTGAGTCTGGACCCCAAAATTGGGGTCTGGGACCCCATGACCCCCCGAATTGGGGTTCGGGACCCCCCTAACGCCCCCCCAGGACGTGCCCCCCTCCCCACCCCCCCCGGACCCCCCTACCCACAAAAACCCCGCACACCCAGGACCCTCCCGACCCCCAAAACTGAGGCGCGGGACCCCCAGAATCCCCCTTCCTGTGCCCCCCACCGCCCCCCAGAACCCCCACGACCCCCCCAGAACCCCCACGACCCCCCCCACGAAGCCCCCTACCCACAAAAACCCCGGAGCCACCCAACCCCGCACACCCAGGACCCTCCCGACCCCCAAAACTGAGGCGCAGGACCCCCAGAATCCCCCTTCCTGTGCCCCCCACCGCCCCCCAGAACCTCCCACGACCCCCCCCAGACCCCCCCAGGCCCCCCCCCGAAGCCCCCCGCCCACCTTGGGCCGGGCACAGGGGTACTGGAACAAGTGAACCTTGCAGAAATCGTCGGCCACGGCCACGACGCGCTCGTGGTGCGAGCGGCACAGGGAGTTGATGTCGGTGCCGTCCGAGCCGTCGGGCCAGACCCCTGCGGGAATTGGGGCGGGGGGCGTCACGGGAGGGGGGAGAAGCCCCCAAAACCCCCTCCCCGCCCACCCCCGGAGCCCCCAGCCCCACCGAAGACGTGGAAGCCCAGCACGCAGGTGTAGGAGGCCCATTCCCGGTCACGGCTCTCGAAGCGGTTCCGCAGCAGCTTGCAGCCCCCGGCCACGTCCCCTGCGGGAGAGACCCCCGGGATTGGGGAGGGGAACCCCCGGGATTGGGGAGGGGAGACCCCCGGGATTGGGGAGAGACCCCCGGGATTGGGGAGGGGGACCCCCGGGATTGGGGAGGGACCCCCGGGATTGGGGGGAGAGACCCCCGGGATTGGGGAGGAGACCCCCGGGATTGGGGGGGAGACCCCCGGGATTGGGGAGGGAGACCCCCGGGATTGGGGGGAGAGACCCCCGGGAATGGGGGGAGAGACCCCCGGGATTGGGGAGGGAGACCCCCGGAATTGGGGGGAGGGACCCCCGGGATGGGGGTGGGACCCCCGGGATTGGGGAGGGGAACCCCCGGGATTGGGGAGGAGACCCCCGGGATTGGGGAGGGGACCCCCGGGATTGGGGAGAGACCCCCGGGATTGGGGAGGAGACCCCCGGGATTGGGGGGAGAGACCCCCGGGACTGGGGGAGAGACCCCCGGGATTGGGGGGAGACCCCCGGGATTGGGGAGAGACCCCCGGGATTGGGGGAGAGACCCCCGGGATTGGGGGGGGAGACCCCCGGGATTGGGGAGAGACCCCCGGGATTGGGGAGGAGACCCCCGGGATTGGGGGGGGAGAGACCCCCGGGATTGGGGAGGGAGACCCCCGGGATTGGGGAGGGGAGACCCCCGGGATTGGGGAGGAGACCCCCGGGATTGGGGAGGGGAGAGACCCGAAACTGGGGAGGGGGGAAGCTGTGAGAGCTTCCTCCCGAAATTTGGGGAGAGGGAGAGACCCCCGAAATTCAGAGTGGAGAGCAATGAAATTCCCCCAAAATCCAGGGTGGGGGCAGTGAAATCCCCCTGAAATGTGGGGAGAGGGAGAGACCCCCGAAATTGGGGAGGGGGGCGGTGAAATCCCCCCCGAAATTCAGACTGGGGGCTGTAAAATCCCTGTGAAATTTGGGAATGGGAAGGGAAAATCCAGGGGGGTCTCAGGGGGTTCCTGGCAGGTTCAGGGTCAGCCCTGGGGGTCCCATCAGGCTCAGGAGGGTCCTGGCAGGGCCAAGCTGAGCTCTGGGGGTCCTGGCAGGCTCCCGGGGGTCCCTCAGCCCGGGGGCAGCCCCCCAGACGCCCCCAGACTCACAGTAGAGGATCTCGTAGTCCCCCGAGTTGGACATGATGAAGCGGCCGTCCTTGGACCAGTCCAGGTGGGTGATGAAGCTCGAGTGACCCTGGGGGGGGTGGGGGCGGTCATTGGGGGTCCCGGGGGGGGTCGAGGACCCCCGGATCGCCCCCCGGAGCCCCCCCGGACCCCCCCGAGCCCCCCGGGCTCACCGTGCAGCGGCCGAAGCGGCTGAACTTGCGGCCGCCCTCGGCCACGCTGTAAATGTAGATGAAGTTGTCGTGGGAGCCGATGGCCAGGAAGGTCCCGTCTGCAATTTGGGGAGGGGGACGCGGGGTTGGGGAGGGGTCCCGCAGGTTGGGGGGGGTGGGGGGGCTCGAACAGGGGGGGTTTTGGGGGGTTTCTGTGAATTGGGGGGGCTCGCAGGGGGGGTTTTGGGGGGATTCGGGGGGGTCCCGTAAATTGGGGGGGACTGGGGAGGGGTCGGGGGGGCTCGAACAGGAGGGGTTTGGGGGTGTCCTGCAAATTGGGGGGGCTTCCCATGATCTGGGGAGAGGGAGAGGGGTCAGTTCAGGGGTCCAGGGGTCAGTTTGGGGTCATTGAGGGTCAGTTCAGGGTCAGTTTGGGGTCATTCGGGGTCAGTTTGGGGTCCAGGGGTCAGTTTGGGGTCACTTCAGGGGTCCAGGGGTCACTTGAGGTTCAGTTTGGGGTCCAGGGGTCAGTTTGGGGGTCCAGGGGTCAGTTTGGGGTCACTTCAGGGTCAGTTTGGGGGTCCAGGGGTCAGTTTGGGGCCAGTTCAGGGGTCCAGGGGTCACTTCAGGGTCAGTTTGGGGGTCCAGGGGTCACTCTGGGGTTAGTCAGGGACACCTCAGGGTCAGTTCAGGGATAGTTTGGGGGTCCAGGGTCACTTCGGGGTCAGTTTGGGGTCACTCGGGGGTCACTCGGGTCCGGGGGTCACTCAGGGGTCACTCGGGGGTCACTCAGGGGTCACTCGGGGGTCACTCGGGGGTCACTCGGGGGTCCGGCCGTGCCTCACCGGGTGAGAAGCGCACCACCGAGAGCTGCTCGTTGCCGTCCGAGCCCCCGGCCAGGAGCTGCCGCGTGCCCGTGTCCAGCACCAGCCACCTGGGGGGGGCACGGGGGGGCCGTGGGGGGCCGTGGGCACTGCCCCCCCATCCCCGTGCCCCCCAGGTGCCCCCCGTGCCCCCCTGGTCACTCACCGGCCGCTCAGGAGCCCCACGGCCACCACGTGGCCCCCGGGGTGGAAGTCAGCGCACAGCCCGGTGTCCTGGGGGGGGGCACGGGCTGAGGGGGGAACCAGGGACCCCCCCCCCGGAGCCCCCAAAGTCCTGCCCAGCAGCTCAGGCTCCCTGTGCCGCCCCCAGCCCCAATTCGGGGGTCCCAGCACTGGGCTCCACCCAGAGCCACCCCCAAACCCCTCCCTAGACCCTCCCAAATTGCTCCTGATCCCTCCCCAGATGCCCCCTCCCCAAATTGGGGGTCTCCAGCACGGGGCTCCCCCCAGGGCGTGATCCCAGAGCCCCCCAAAATCCCAAACCCCTCCCTAGACCCCCCCACAAACCTCTCCTGACCCCCCCACACGCCCCCTCCCCAAATTGGGGGTCCCCAGCTCCAGGCTCCACCCCGGGCGTGCTCCTGGTTCCTGCCCAGTCCCTTCTGTACCCCCAAACTCCCCCCAAACCCCCTCCAAACCCCTCAAACCGCCCCCCTGACCCCCCCCGAGGTGCCCCCAGCCCCAATTCCGGGGGTCCCGGCCCACCCCCACCCCCAGGCTCCACCCAGGGCATGCTCCTGCCCCTCACTCCCCCTGACCCCCCGGTTCCCTCCAGCCCCCCAAACCCTCTCTAAACCCCCCCCAAACCCCCCCAAACCGCCCCCCTGACCCCCCCAGGTAGCCCCCAGCCCCAATTCCGGGGGTCCCGGCCCACCTCCAGCGCCAGGCTCCAGGCCAGTGCGTGCTCCCCCCCGTCCCACAGGCAGAGCTGGCGGTCGTGGCCGCACGTCAGGAAGCGGCAGCAGTTGGGGTGCGTGGCCAGACCCCAAACCTCGTCCGTGTGACCCTGGGGGACCCCAAAAAAACCCCAAATCCCCTCGTCAGAACCCCCTGAATGGCTCGGGGAAAGGGGGGACCCCAAAAAAACCCCAAATCCCCCTGTCAGCACCTCCTGAAGGACTCAGGGAAATGTGGGACCCCAAAAAAACCCCAAATCCCCCCATCAGCACCCCCTGAAGGGCTCGGGGAGGTGGGGGACCCCAAAAAAACCCCAAATCCCCCTGTCAGCACCCCCTGAATGGCTCAGGGAAATGGAGGACCCCAAAAAAACCCCAAATCCCCTCGTCAGCACCCCCTGAAGGGCTCGGGGAAATGGAGGACCCCAAAAAAACCCCAAATCCCCCCGTCAGCACCTCCTGAAGGACTCAGGGAAATGTGGGACCCCAAAAAAACCCCAAATCCCCTCGTCAGAACCCCCTGAAGGGCTCAGGGAAATGGGACCCCCCAAAAAAAACCCCAAATCCCCCCATCAGCACCTCCTGAAGGGCTTGGGGAGCTGGGGGATCCCAAAAAAACCCCAAATCCCCCCGTCAGCACCCCCTGAAGGGCTCGGGGAGCTGGGGGACCCCAAAAAAACCCCAACCCCCCCCTCAGAGCCCACCTGCACGATGGGGGTGAAGCCCGAGCCCAGCGTGCCCTGCAGCAGCGCGTTCCGGGTGGTCCCGACCAGCAGCTCCTCCCCGGGACCTTCCGCGATCGTCCGGACGGCCCCGAAGCACTCGGGGAGCTGGGGGACCCCAAAAAACCCCAAAAACCCCCGTCAGAAACCCCTGAAGCACTCAGGGAGCTGGGGGACCCCAAAAAACCCCAAAAACCCCCGTCAGAAACCCCTGAAGCACTCAGGGAGCTGGGGGACCCCAAAAAAACCCGTCAGAACTCCCTGGAGGGCTTGGGGAGATGGGGGACCCCAAAAAACCCCATTAGAATCCCCTGGAGGGCTCGGGGAAATGGGGGGCCCCAAAAAAAGCCCCCAAACACCCCCCCACCCCGCAGCCCTTTGGGATCTGGGATTTTGGGGTACCCAGGGAGGATTTGGGATAGCCAGGGAGATTTTTGGGTTATCCAGGAAGGTTTTTGGTGCACTAAGGGAGATTTTTGGCTCCTGAGGGAAGGTTTTAGGGCACTAAGGGAGATTTTTGGGTTATCCAGGAAGGTTTTTGGGGCACTAAGGGAGATTTTTGCGGTACCCTGGCAGGATTTGGGGTGGGGGTTTTGGGTGGGGGTTTTTGGGTGGGGGGTTTTTGGGGTGGGGGGTTTTTGGGGTGGGGTTTTTGTGGTTGGGGTTTGGGGTGGGGGTTTTGGGGTGGGGGTTTTGGGGTGGGGGGTTTTTGGGGTGGGGGTTTGGGTGGGGGTTTTTGGGTTTGGGTTTTTGGGTGGGGTTTTTGGGTTGGGGTGTGGGGTACCCAGGGAGATTTTTCGGGTACCCAGGGAAATTTTCGGGTTATCCAGGAACGTTTTTGGGGCACTAAGGGAGATTTTTGCGGTACCCTGGCAGGATTTGGGGTACCCAGGGCGAGTTTTGGGGTACCCAGGGAGGTTTTTGGGGTAGCCAGGGAGGTTTTCGGGCTCTCCCACCTCGACCTCGTGCAGCAGCTGCAGCGCGGGGCTCCAGCAGAGCAGCCTGCGGTCCTTGCCGCCCCCGCTGAGCACGGTCCCGTCGCGGCGGCGGCACAGCGCGAACACGCTGCCCTCGTGGGCCCGCGTCTGCTGCCCGATCTGGTAGGTCTCTGCGGGGCCGGGTCAGCCCCAAATCCACCCCGAAACAGCCCAAAAACAGTGCAAAAACCAGCCCCAAATCCGCCCCGAAACAGCCCCAAACCAGCCCGAAAAACAGCGCGAGAACAGCGCAAAACCAGCCCGAAAACCAGCACAAAATCAGCCCCAAATCCACCCCGAAACAGCCCAAAAACAGCCCCAAATCCACCCCGAAACAGCCCCAAAACAGCCCAAAAACACCCCGAAACAGCCCAAAACAGCCCAAGAAACAGCCCAAAAAAAAACAGCAAGAAACAGACAAAACCAGCCCAAAAAACAGCCCAGAACTACCGAAAACAGTCGAAAATAGCCCAAAAAAAACCAGCCAAGAACAGCCCAAAACCAGCCCGAAAATCAGCCCAAAATCATCCCAAAAACAGCCCCAAAACCACCCAAAAACAGCCCAAAAAACAGCCCCGTAACAGCCCAAAAACAGCCCAAAAACCAGCCCAAAAACAGCCCAAAAACCAGCCCAAAAACAGCCCAAAAAACAGCCCAAGAACAGCCCAAAAACAGCCCAAAAACCAGCCCCAAAACAGCCCAAAAACCAGCCCGAAAACAGCCCAAAAACAGCCCAAAAAACAGCCCAAAACAGCCCAAAAATAGCCCGAAAATAGCCCCAAAACCAGCCCAAAAACAGCCCGAAAACAGCCCAAAAAACAGCCCAAAAACAGCCCGAAAACAGCCCAAGAACAGCCCAAAAACAGCCCGAAAACAGCAGAAAATCAGACCCAAATCCACCCCAAAACAGCCCCAAAAACAGCGCAAAAGCAGCCCAAGAACAGCCCAAAAATAGCCCGAAAATAGCCCGAAAACAGCCCGAAAACAGCCCAAAAATCAGCCCAAAACCAGCCCCAAATCTCCCCAAATCCCAAATTCCCCCCTTTCTCGGGGTCCTGCTCCAGGTCAGGCTGTTCCCTCCCAAAACCCACTCCCCAAATCGCCCCAAACTCCCTTAAAACCACCCCAAACCCCCCAAAACCCCCCAAATCCCCCCAAACCGCACCTTTTCCCCCCTTTCCTGGCATCCTGGTCCAGGCCAAGATGTTCCTTTCCAAAACCCACTCCCCAAATCGCCCCAAACTCCCTTAAAACCATCCCAAACCCCCCAAAATCCCCCCAAATCGCCCTTTTTCTGCCCTTCCCCGGGGTTCTGCTCCAGGTCAGGATATTCCCTTCCAAAACCCACTCCCCAAACCACTTTAAACTTCCCCAAACCCACCCCAAACACCTTCCAAACCCCCCAAATCCCCCAAAACCCCCCCAAACCGCACCTTTCCCCCCCTTCCCCGGGGTGCGGGTCCAGGTCAGGATGTTCCCCTCGGAGTCCCCGGTCAGCACCGCCCCGGCCGCGTCGAAAATGAAGCATTGGATGAACTTGGGCTTCTTGTACTTCTGTGGGGCGGCCACGGCGGGGCTCAGCCACCCCAAAACAGCCAAAAACACCCCCGAAACCCCCAAAACCGCCCCAAACCCCCCCGAAACCCCCCCGAAACCCCCAGAAACACCCCCGAAATCCCCAAAACCGCCCAAAACCCCCCGAAAACCCCAAACCCCTGAAACCCCCAAAAACGCCCAAACCCCCCCAGAGCCACCCCAAAACCCCCCCAAAACCCCCCCAAAATCCCCAAAACCGCCCCAAACCCCCCCTGAAACCCCCAAAATGCCCCAGCCCACCCCAAAAACGCCCGACCCACCCCAAAAATGCCCAGCCCATCCCAAAAATGCCCGACCCACCCCAAAAACGCCCCAGCCCACCCAAAAAACGCCCCACCACCCTAAAAACGCCCCCAGACCCCAAAAACGCCCCACCCACCCTAAAAAACGCCCCCAGCCCACCCAAAAAATGCCCCAGCCCACCCCAAAAACGCCCCAGCCCACCCCAAACCCCCAGCCCACCCAAAAACACCCCAACCCATCCCAAAAACGCCCCAGCCCACCCCAAAAACGCCCAGCGCATCCCAAAAATGCCCCAGCCCATCCCAAAAACGCCCCAGCCCACCCCAAAAACGGCCCAACCCACCCCAAAAACGCCCTGCTTCTTGGTCAGGGCGCCGCCGCTCCAGGTCCAGAAGTAAACGTGGGATTTGCCGCTGCTGATGATGCTGCTGCTGTCGCGGGGGTTGAACTCCACCGTCAGCACCGACTCGTTGGTGCTCTGCGCGGTTTTGGGGCGGTTTAGGGGATTTTAAGGGGTTTTGGGGTGAGGTCAGGAGGGTTGGTCTGAGTTTGGGGTGGTTTTGGGGGGATTTTGGGGGTTTTTAGGGGTTTTTGGGGTGGGTTTGGGGTGGGTTCAGGAGGGTTGGTCTGAGTTCGGGGTGGTTTTGGGGGTTTGGGAGGTTTTTAGAGGGTTTTGGGGTGGGTTTGGGGTGAGGTGCTGCTGTGTGGGGGTTGAACTCACCGTCAGCACGACTCTGGTGCTCTGGGGGTTTGGCTTTTTGGGTTTTTAGGGGGTTTTGGGGTGGGTTTGGGGTGGGTTCAGGAGGTTGGTCTGAGTTTAGGGTGGATTTGGGGGGATTTTGGGGGTTTTTAGGGGGTTTTGGGGTGGGTTTGGGGTGGGTTCAGGAGAGTTGGTCTGAGTTTAGGGTGGATTTGGGGGGATTTTGGGGGTTTTTAGGGGGTTTTGGGGTGGGTTTGGGGGGAGGTCAGGAGGGTTGGTCTGAATTTGGGGTGGTTTTTGGGGTGGTTTGGGGTTTTTTGGGGTGGTTTTTGGGGGTTTTTGGGGGGTTTTGGGGGTCTCACCTTGACCTCGGCCTGTTTGGTGCCGCGGGCGCAGTCCCACACCGACATCATGTGCTCGTTGGAATCGTCCACCACGCACAGGAACGCGCCCTGGTCCTGGGGGACCCCAAAAAAACCCCAAATCCCCCCATCAGCACCCAAAAAACCCCCAAATCCCCCCCATCAGCACCCAAAATAACCCCAAATCCCCCCGTCAGCACCCAAAAAACCCCAAATCCGCCCATCCACGGGTGTTTGAAGGGTCCCAGGGGTTTTTTGGGGGAGCTTTGGGGGTCCCAGGGGGGGTTTCGGGGTTTTTTTTGCAGGGTTTGGGGCATTTTGGGAGTGGTTTTGGGGTGGTTTTTGGGTGTTTTGGGAGTTTTCGGGGTACTTTTGGGCTGGTTTGGGCGTGTTTTGGAGGTGTTTTGGGGGGGTTTGGGTGTTCCCAGGTGTTTTTGGGATGTTTTGGGCTGGTTTTGGGTGTTTTCGGGATGGTATTGGGCTGTTTTGGGGTGTTTTGGGGGTGTTTTTGGGTTCCCAGGTGTTTCAGGGTGGTTTTGGGCTGTTTTTGGGCTGTTTTGGGGGGTTTTAGGCTGGTTTTGGGGCTGTTTTGGGCTGGTTTTGGGTTGTTTTTGGGCTGTTTTGGGTGGTTTGGGGTTCCCGATGTTTCGGGGTGTTTTTGGGCTGTTTTGGGAGTTTTCGGGGTGGTTTTGGGCTGGTTTGGGGGTGTTTTGGGGGTGTTTTTGGGTTCCCAGATGTTTCAGGCTGGTTTTGGGCTGTTTTTGGGCTGTTTTGGGTTCCCAGATGTTTCAGGGTGTTTTTGGGCTGTTTTAGGGGTTTTCGGGGTGGTTTTGGGCTGGTTTGGGGGTGTTTTGGGGGTGTTTTTGGGTTCCCAGGTGTTTTTGGGCTGTTTTGGGGCGGTTTTGGGCTGGTTTTGGGTGTTTCAGGGTGGTTTCGGGCTGTTTTTGGGCAGTTTTGGGCTGGTTTTGGGTGTTTCAGGGTGGTTTCGGGCTGTTTTTGGGCAGTTTTGGGGGTTTTTGGGGGCACTCACGGCCGTGGAGAAGGCGAGGGAGCCGACGCCGCGCTCGAAGGAGCCGAGGCCGATCTGCTGCAGGGTCTGGAGCGTGGCCGAGTCCCAGATGTACACGATGGGCTGCAGGGGCTGGGGGGTTTGGGGGGATTTTGGGGGGATTTTGGGGATTTTGGGGGAGTTTGGGGTTTTTTGGGGGGGTTTAGGGGGATTTTTCGGGGTTTCCCATCACAGGGGAGGCGGTTTGGGGCCTGTCCCATCCCGTGTTTGTCCTTCTTGGGGTCACTGAGGGGTCCCGAGGGGTCTTGGGGGGTCCCAGAGGGGTCCCAAAGGGTCTTGGGGGGTCTCAGAGGGTCCCAGGGGGTCCCAGAGGGTCCTGGGGGGTCCCAAGGGTCCCATCCCGGTCCCCATGGGGGTCCCGGGGGGGTCCCAGGAGGTCCCAAAGGATCTTGGGGGGTCCTGGGGGGGTCCTTGGGTGGTCCCAAAGGGTCCCGGGGGGTCCCAAAGGGTTTGGGGGGTCCCAAAGGGTCTTGGGGGGGTCTCAGGGATTCTCAGAGGGTCTTGGGGGGTCCCAGGGGGTCCCATCCCTGTCCCCATTGGGGTCCTGGGGGGTCTCAGAGGGTCCTGGGGGGTCTCAAAGGGTCTTGGGGGGGTCCCAGGGGTCCCATCCCTGTCCCCATTGGGGTCCTGGGGGGTCCCAAAGGATCTTGGGGGGTCCTGGGGGGTCCCAGGAGGTCCCGAAGGGTCTTGGGGGATCCCAGGGGGTCCCAGAGTGTCTTGGGGGGTCCCAGGGGGTCCCAGGGTATCCCTGTCCCCATAGGGGTCCCTGGGGTATCCCAGGGGATCTTGGGGGGTCCCAGGGGGTCCCAGAGGGTCCCAGGGGGGTCCCACGGGGGTCCCAAAGGGTCTTGGGGGGTCCCGGGGGGTCTCTGGGGGGGTCCCAGGGGGTCTCAGAGGGTCCTGGGGGGTCTCTGGGGGTCCCGGGGGGTCCCTGGGGGTCCGGGGAGTTCGAGGGGGCCAGGGGGTTCGGGGGGGTCCCAAAGGGTCTTGGGGGGGGTTCCGGGGGGGGGGTGGGGGTCTGGGAGGTCCCAGGGGGTCCCAGGATTGTCCCGGGGGGGTCCGGGGGGGGTCTCTGGGGGGGTCCCCACCTTTCCGTCCTTGTCCACTCCGGCCCGCTTGCCCGGTGGCCACGCGGAGCCGGTCCGGGTGCACGCCAGGCTGGGGGGGAGGGGGAAACCCCTTAGAAACCCCCAAAAACCGAGGGGAGCCCCCCTTTTTGGGGCATCCCCATCGCTGTGGGGCGGGGGGGGGCTCGGGGGGGGTTTGGGGGTTTTTTTTGGGGGTGTTTTTGGGGGTTTTTTAGGTGTTTTTGGGGGGGTTTTCAGGGGGGTTTGGGGTTTTCGGGGCTTTTTTTGGGGTTTTTTTTTTTGCTATTTTGGGGTTTTCAGGGGTTTTTTGGGGTTTTCGGGGGGTGTTTTGGGGTTTTTTCGTTGTTTTTGGGTTTTTTGGGGCGCTCTCACCGGCGCACGCAGTCGCTGTGCCGCAGGTGGGGGCTGTTCGGGGGGCACAGGGGGGTCTCTGTGGGGTTTTCAGGGCGGTTTTTGGGGTTTTCAGGGCGGTTTTTTTGGGGTTTTTGGGGTTATTTTTGCTGGTTTTGGGGTTTCCAGGGCGCGCTCACCAGCGCACGCAGTTGCTGTGCTGCAGGTGATGTGGGGGGGGTCTCTATGGGGTTTTCGGGGCGGTTTTTGGGGTTTTCGGGGGTGTTTTTTGGGTTTTTTGCTGTTTTTGGGTTTTCAGGGCGCTCTCACCAGCGCACGCAGTCGCTGTGCCGCAGGTGATGTGGGGGGGTCTCTATGGGGTTTTCAGGGCGGTTTTTGGGGTTTTCAGGGTGGTTTTGGGTTTTCAGGGCAGTTTTTTGGGTTTTGGGGTTATTTTTGGGTTTTCGGGGCGCTCTCACCAGCGCACGCAGTCGCTGTGCCGCAGGTAGGGGCTGTTTGGGGGGCACAGGGCGGTTTTTGGGGTTTTCAGGGGGGTTTTTTGCGTTTTTAGGGTTTTTTGGGGTTTTCAGGCCGCTCTCACCAGCGCACGCAGTCGCTGTGCCGCAGGCGATGTAGGGGGGGTCTCTATGGGGTTTTCAGGGCGGTTTTTGGTGTTTTCAGGGCGGTTTTTGAGGTTTCAGGCCGGGTTTTTTTGCGTTTTTGGGGTCATTTTTGGGTTTTTCGGGGCGCTCTCACCAGCGCACGCAGTCGCTGTGCCGCAGGTAGTGCCGCTGGCGCCGGGCTGGGAGCTGCAGCAGCACCACGACGCAGGCGATGAAATAAACGAGCTCCCCCGAGCCCAGCACGTGCAGGTTGGAGCGCGAGTCCCGGCCCCGGTACCCGTAACTGGGGCGGCGTCAAGGCCCAAACTGGGAGCACTGGGAGCGCTGGCAATTCCGGGCCCCCTCCCCCGGGGGGTTTGGGGTGCCCCTCGTGGGGTTTTTGGGATTTCTCCCCGGGATTTTTGGGATTTCCCCTGGGATTTTGGGTCCTTTCCTGGGATTTTTGGGATCTCCCCCAGGATTTTTTTGGTCTCCCCGGGATTTTTGGGATTTCCCCCAGGATTTTTGGGCTCTCCCCGGGATTTTTGGGCTCTCCCCCAGGAATTTTGGGCTCTCCCCGGGAATTTCAGGCTCTCCCCAGGAATTTCAGGCTCTCCCCAGGAATTTTGGGCTCTCCCTAGGAATTTTGGGCTCTCCCCAGGATTTTTGGGCCTTCCCCAGGATTTTTGGGCTCTCCCCCGGGAATTTCGGGCTCTCCCAGGGAATTTCGGGCTCTCCCCCAGGGCTTTTGGGCTCTCCCCAGGAATTTTGGGCTCTCCCCCAGGATTTTTTGGGCCTTCCCCAGGATTTTTGGGCTCTCCCCCAGGATTTTTGGGCCTTCCCCAGGATTTTTGGGCTCTCCCCCAGGATTTTTGGGCCTTCCCCAGGGTTTTTGGGCTCTCCCCGGGAATTTCAGGCTCTCCCCGGGAATTTCGGGCTCTCCCCAGGAATTTTGGGATCTCCCCGGGGATTTCGGGCTCTCCCCGGGAATTTCGGGCTCTCCCCCAGGATTTTTGGGCCTTCCCCAGGATTTTTGGGCTCTCCCCCAGGATTTTTGGGCCTTCCCCAGGATTTTTGGGCTCTCCCCAAGAATTTCGGGCTCTCCCCCAGGGTTTTTAGGCTCTCCCCCAGGATTTTTGGGCTCTCCCCGGGGATTTTTGGGCTCTCCCCCCTGCAGCAGGATACACCCAGTCGAGCTGGAGCCGCTCTGGGGGCAGCTCTGCCCGGAGCCCCCCGACGGGGCCGAGCCCCGAGGGCACGTACATGGTGATGGGGCGGCCCCGCAGGAACATCTTCACCGACACCCCCTCTGTGGGGGGGCCCGGGGGTCACCCCAAAAGCCCCGGAGCCCCCCCGGGCCGGCCCGGCCCCCCCGAGCCTCACCCAGGTTGTAGGTCCCACGGCGAGACCCTGGGGAGGGGGGAAAAGGGGGAAAAATTGGGGGAAAAGGGGGAAAAAGGGGGGGAAAAGGGGGGGTTATGGCCCCAAAATGAGCACCCAGAAATCCCAAAATGAACCCATTGAATCCCCAAAATGAACCCCCAAAATGAGCACCCCGAAACCCTAAAATGAACCCATTGAACCCCCTAAAAAACCCCCAAAATGAACCCATTGAACTCCCTAAAATTCCAAATACCTGAATCCCTAAAATAGCCCCAAGATGAGCACCCCAAAACCCCAAAATGAACCCTCAAAACCCCCTAAAAAACCTCAAAATGAACCCATTGAACCCCCAAAAATAGCCCCAAGATGAGCATCCAGAAACCCCAAAATGAACCCATTGAATCCCCTAAAAAAACCCCAAAAATGAGCACCCCGAGACCCCAAAAATGAACGCATTGAATTCCCAAAAATAGCCCCAAAATGAGCACCTCAAAACCCCAAAATGAACCCTCAGAACCCCCAAAAATAACCCCAAAATGAACCCATTGAATCCCCTAAAAAAAACCCAAAATGAGCACCCAGAAACCCCAAAATGAACCCTCAAAACCCCCTAAAAAACCTCAAAATGAGCACCCCAAAGCCCCCAAAAATAACCCCCCAAAATGAGCCCTCAGAACCCCCAAAATCACCCCAAATTCACCTCCCTGAACCCCAAATTTCCCCCCCCGAACCCCAAAACTGCCCCGGGCCCCACCTGGGCTCAGGGTCGGCTCCTTCGGGCGGCTGCGGGAGAGGGGTCAGAGGTTTGGGGGGGATTTGGGGTCTGGGGGGGATTTGGGGTCTGGGGGGGATTTGGGGGGGTCCAAAGGGGTTGGGGGTAAAGGGGTGCCCTGGGAATTTGGGGGGGGCCTGGGGGGGACTTGGGATTTGGGGGGGGAATTTGGGGTTTGGGGGGAATTTTGGGGCCCGGGGGGATATTTTGGGTCCCGGGGGATATTTTGGGGTCCGGGGGGATTTTTGGGGTCCCGGGGGGGTTTTTGGGGTCCCGGGGGGGTTTTTGGGGTCCCGGGGGATATTTTGGGGTCCCGGGGGGATTTTGGGTCCCCGGGGGTTATTTTGGGGTCCCGGGGGGTATTTTGGGGTCCGGGGGATATTTTGGGGTCCCGGGGGGGTTATTTGGGGTCCCGGGGGTTATTTTGGGTCCCGGGGGGGATCTTTGGGTCCCGGGGGGGGTTTTGGGGTCCCGGGGGGGTGTTTCGGGGCACGGGGTTATTTGGGTCCCGGGGCAGTTTTGGGGTCCCGGGCTATTTTGGGGTCCCGGGGGGATTTTTGGGGTCCGGGGGATTTTTGGGGTCCCGGGGGGGTTTTTGGGGTCCCGGGGGTTATTTTGGGTCCCAGGGGGGGTTATTTTGGGTCCCGGGGGGGTTTTTCGGGGCCCGGGGGAGTATTTGGGGTCCCGGGGGGGTTTTTGGGGTCCCGGGGGTTATTTTGGGGTCCCGGGGGGCTTTTTGGGGCCCGGGGGGGTTTTTGGGGTCCCGGGGGGTTTTTGGGGTCCCGGGGGCTCTTTTGGGGCGCGGGGGGGCCGCACCTCTCGGCGCTCCCCTGCAGGAGGTTCGCTGACGACGCCGCTTTGCGGCTCAGGCGCTGCCGGGGGCTGGGGGGGCCCGAGGAGGAGCTGTGGCGGCGCAGCCTGGGGGGGGCAGGGGGGGTTTTGGGGGTCAGGGGGGGTCAGGGGGGGTCAGGGGGGGTCGGGGGGGTTTGGGGGTGTTGGGATAATTTGGGGGGTTCAGGGTTTTGGGGGGGTTTGGGGGGGAATTTTTGGGTTCGGGGGCGGGGGAGGGAAGAGGAAATTTGGGTTCGGGGGTCCAAGGGGGTTGGGGGGGATTTTGGGGAGATTTTGGGGGGATTTTTTGGGAATTTTGGGGGGATTTAGGGGGGTTTGGGGGGAGACAGGAGCGGGGGGGGCACGAGGGGGGGCACCATCAGTGAAGGGGTGACCTCCCCCCCCCCCCCCCCCCCCCAAAATCCCCCCCGGACCCCCCCCAAAAACCCTCGCAGCCCCTCCCCCACCTCTCCCATTTCCCACGGGGGGGTCCCGAGGGGGTTTCGGGGGGGTCTCAGGGGCCCTTCCCAACCCCCCCCACCCCAAATTTGGGGTCCCCCCCCCGCCCTCTCCTCACAGCTCCTTGCGGGGTCCCCTCGGGGCCGGGCTGGGGGGCGCCGGGGGGGGCTCGGGGCTGGGGGGCTCCGGGGGGCACGGGGGGGACCCCGGCGGGGGCGGCTCCGGGGGGGCCCCGCCGGTCCCGGGGGGCTCCGGGGGGCTCGGGGGGGGCTCCGGGGGGGGCTCCTCCGTCTGCGTCCCCACGCTGATGCTCCGGGGGGGCTCCGGGGGGGCTCCGCTCAGGGCTGGGGAGGGGGGAGAAGGGTCAGGACCCCAAAAAAGCCCCCCCGGGATCCCCCAAAAAGCACCCCAGGATCCCAAAAATCCCCCTGGGATCCCAAAAAAGCCCCCCCGGATCCCAAAAAAGTACCCCGAGACCCCCCATAAAAGCCCCCCCGGACCCAAAAAAGTCCCCCCGAGACACCAAAAAAGCCCCCCCCGACTTCCAAAAGCCTCCCCGGGATCCCAAAAGCCCCCCCGGGACCCCCAAAAAAGCCCTCCCCGGACCCCAATAAAGTATCCCAAGGCCCCCCATAAAAGCCCCCTTTGGACCCAAAAAAGCCCCACTGGGACCCCCCAAAAGTTCCCCTGGACCCCAAAAAAGTCCCCCCGGGACCCCCAGATCCCCCCCCAGGACCCCAAAACCCTCCCAGGACCCCAAAAGCCCCCCCCAGAACCCCAAAATTCCCCCCTGGGGGGCGCAGGGAAGGAACGGGAACCCCAAACAAGAGCGGGGACCCCCCCCCAGACGGAGACCCCAGCCCCATTTTTGAGGGGGGGGTTTCCCAGCCCTATTTTGGGGGGGGGGGTCCCGGCACTGACCGAGCCCCCCGGGGGGGTCGCAGCCCCCCAACCTCCGCAGGGTCTCCCCCAGCGCCGCCTTGACCAGCGCCAGCTCCCGCTCCACCGCCCGCAGCCGCAGCTCCAGCGCCGCCGGGGGGGGGTCCCGCGGCCCGGGGGGGGGTCCCGGCTCGCCTGGGGGGGGCACGGGGCTGGCTGGCACGGGGGGGGGCACCCAGATATCGTGGGGGGGCACCCAAATATCGGGGGGGGCCCAAAATTCGGCGGGACACCCACGTGTCACCTCCCCCCCCCCGCAGCGCCCATCCAGCTCCCCCCCCGTGCCCCCCCGCATTTGGTGGACCCGCCCCCGTGTTCCCCCCCTTCATATTTACCCGGGACCCCCCCCCGACCAACCCCCCCGTGCCCCCTCCTCCAAGATGTGAGCCGGGACCGCCCCCCCGGGACCCCCCCTCGACACCGTCCCAGCACTGGGGACCCCCCCCCAAAACTCTCCGGGACCCCCCCGGGCCCCCCCCGTGTCCCGCCCCCCCCTCCCCGCCCCGTCCCGGCCCCGCCGCCGCCCCCGCCCCGGCCCGGGGGGGGGTCACGGGGGGGTTCAGGGGGGGCTCCCGGGGGGGGGTCCCGTCCGGGGGTCCCCCCGCCCCCCCCGGGGGTCTCACCGCGCTCCGGGGGGGGCTCCGGGGGGGGCTCCATGGCCGGGCGGGCGCGGCCGCTCCGACACCGCCCCAGGAAGCGCGGCCGAGTCACTTCCCCCGGCGGGGGGGGGCGGCCCGGGGGGGGCCCGGGACACCCCGAAATGAGGGGGGGGCCTGAGGTCAAACCCCAGGGACCCCCCCCAAAATTGGGGTCGCGCGGCACCGCCCCAGCCCCCCCCCCAAAAAACAGCGGGGACACCCCAAAATTGGAGCCGCGAGGGGCTCCCCAAAATGGGGGGGGGCGGCAGTGACCCCCCCATAAAACTTTTGGGGACTCTGCTGCCCCCCCCAAACTCCTGCGGGACCCCCCCCACCCCAAAATCGGGGTCACCGGGGGTCATCAGTGCCGCCCCCCCCAACACCGCACCCCAAAATCGGGGTCGGGGGGGCCCGGGGTGACCCCAAACCCCCCCCGGGGCTCCCCCCGCGCGCTGGGGAACCCCAAAAACTCGGGGTGACCCCCCCAAGTGGAGACCCCCCCCCCCAAAAAACCAGAGACGAGGCTGGGAGGGAGCGTTTATTGCAGAGACGGGAGCGGGGGGGGGCCCCCAAAAACGGGGGGTCCTGGCCATAAATAAAGAGTCTGGGGGGGGTCCCGAGGCCGGGGGGGTCCCGGGGGGGTCCCGAGGCCGGGGGGGTCCCGGGGGGGTCCCTAAACTTCGATGTCGGGGTCGGAGCCGCGGCCCTCGCGCTGCAGCTGCTCCTCCTGGCGCAGCTTGGGCTTCTCGGTGCGCGTGTGCCACACCAGGACCTGCACCGGAACCGCCCCAAATTAACCCAAAACCAGCCCGAAATTAACCCAAAACCAGCCCGGAATCATCCCAAAATCACCCCGTGTGCCACACCAGGACCTGCACCGGAACCGCCCCAAATTAACCCAAAACCAGCCCCAAAACAGCCCGGAATCATCCCAAAATCACCCCGTGTGCCACACCAGGACCTGCACCGGAACCGCCCGGAATTAACCCAAAAATAGCCCCAAAACCAGCCCGGAATTAACCCAAAATCACCCCGTGTGCC